>JACEGR010006534.1:0-59614 GCA_014170235.1 Listronotus bonariensis | reverse complement strand
TAAAAAACGGAACTACAAGCTGGCGACAGTAGACCAACCACTTTTTGTGGTCCATATTAACTTTAAAAAGTGGCCCGTGGAAATCCGGCCTAAGATCAGTTACCAATACAAATTACAAATAAAATTCTTGTCCCAAAAAGTGACACTGCATCACAGAATTTATTTTTCCAGGGAGGACCTGGCTAAAGCTCGTTAATTTCCAGCGAAACAAAAACAACGTCATATTTGTAAATTATTACTAAAATGATAAAGCGTTATTAATAAGTCAGTGTTCCAAATGCGGTGGCACTGCCTGTCAGTAATTGGACAACGTCGACAGAACAGGGAGAAAATAATTTAAACATCTAATCAACAGCCACGGTACTCTGGTACTTAGGTATTAAGCTTTCATGCGCTGTCACAAAGATTTTAAAAACCGTCATAAAATTGACGGAACCATACAAACTGGGTAACACTCTCTGACGTGACTAAAAAAACATAAATTCTAAGCTTAATAAGAGTGTCAAGGGGTTATATGAAGCTGTAACATTATTTTATCATGCAGAAATAAGCTTCGTGCTTAATTTTAGCATTACCCTGTATAGGAAAAACGTGTGTAAGGCCGTGTTTCCATGGGCCACTTTTTGAAATTGATATGGGCCACAAAAAGTGTTTCCATAGTAGCCAATCCGACCACAAAAATTTTAGCATTGTTGGAAAACGAAACTACAAGCTGGCGACAGTAGACCAACCACTTTTTGTGGCCTATATTAACTTCAAGAAGTGGCCCGTGGAAACACGGCCTGAGAACAGTCACCAATACGAATTACAAAAATACTCTAGGTCAACATCCTACGCCTATGTTTTTACATGTTTCAAAGGCAATAGCAAACACAAGTAGGACATGGGATAGTATGCAGATGTTCTTTCTAACTTTACATTTTACTTCACGTTTTCCGGGGCTATATTACAAGTAAAGCTTTGTAGATAATTGAACCTCGCTAGCTGCTGACCTTTCGAAAGAGGTCAGCTGGTTACATGAAAGTTCATGTTTAAGTCGATCCTTGATTGAATGGAAATTTCAGCGTGTTTTACTTTTGTTTTAAATTAATATCGGTCTAAATTTATGAGCTAAGGTGTGGACCTTAAGTTGAAGGTTGCTGTCGAATAGGGCTGTGAAGTTTTTATAAAATATGAGACAATATGGGCTTTAAAAAGATTGAGGAATGGTTTTTACGTGTTTAACGAAAAAATAAATTTACGGTGAAGGCCATATCGAGAATTTTCATCATTTTAAAGGGAAAAAAACGCTCTTTAAAAATGTGCAAAAAACAAAATGGCGGCCATAAGAAAAACAAAAGTTGATGATGATATCTTAAAACCGAAACGTTGAAATTAAAATCAAAATGCATAAATGTATTCGTCTTAAAAAGTTGCCCCAACAATGTTTTTACAGATTCCAAAAATTATTTTAAATAAAAAACTACAGCACTTTTTCAAAAACGCACATTTTCAGTTTTTTCAAAATAACTCAAAAACCAAACGAGATACATCCGTCATTAAAACGGCATTAGATTAAGCTTTAAATGGTCTATAACTTTCCCCATTTAACCATCTTTTTATCTCTTATGGTTTCCAATATCCCAATACATTCCCTACCAATTTTGGACACACTGTATAAAAGTAAGAAATATGAACCTCAGCAGGTATACTATGTTATTAAATAATTCCGGCATGTAAACAAGGTGACACACCGCACAGCGCGTCGATATGTAGACAAAAATGCCAAAATTAATATTCTCATAACCATTTAAATGTATAATATGTGTATGTGTAATAACATAACGCATAGACAATGTAAGGAAAAAAGATAGTCTAACGTGAATAGCGGCATGTAAACATTTCGGATTGGATGACGCACGTACATCCTTTGTTGTTGCTTTATTGGCCGATATACCTTTAGCTTATGCTTATACAGTATAATAATATTACAGTTTGGCTTTCTGTAGTAGCGAAGCATCGTATTTTTCTTAATTAATAATATTAGAACTATTTTATGCAATAAGACATGAGTGTTATTGCATATCAATTTTTGTCTCGAAATCGCCATCTCTCAATGCACTGTACACCAGTTTTTTTATCTTTGGACAATCCACAAAGGCTAAAAGCCTAAATACTAACGTACCGTGGGTGTCTTAAGCAGGGTAAGAGGAAGTTTGTTAACACGGGACTTAAAAACTTAAAGATTTGGGGGAAGGAAAGACCTCCGCTGGCAGCAGGTTCCACTGTCTAGAAACTCTAGGGATAATATATTTGTGTTTAAACGCATCTAAAAGTTTTTCGTGAAAAATTTAAATTTAACAAAAATAAAAGAACGAACGAAATGGGAAGTTCGGGGCCTGTCCAATTGAACTGTATAGGGATGCATACGCGCATGTTGGGAACTGCAAGAGGGGGACTATACTGGACAATTCGTCGGAGCAGAAGCCGTAAAAGTATCTATAAAGAGCGATAGATCTCCCACAGCTCGATGATGGGCTAGAGAAGGAAGTCTTTGAGTAAGTAAAGGATCATTAATAAGACGAACAGCCCTTCTTTGAATGGCATCAAGAATGCTGAGGGTTGTAGGGATGCCATTCCCCAGACATGAGAACAATATTCCGGAGAGGGTCGAATTTGGGACACATACAAAGTGTATAAATTGGAAGGAGAAAAATACTTTTTGGCTCGGAAAAGAAATGCAAGCTTTTTGATGCCGCGGTGGCTATAGATACAATGTGTTTATGCCAGTTAAGGTTATTCTCAAATGTGATGCCCTCAAGGTTAAATGTGTCCCCGCTCTGCAAAACGTGGCCACTCATAAGTAAAGGATGTGTGTTTTCGCAACAAGGAACACGATTGTGTTTTGGATGCATTAAATTGAACGAGATTTTCGCTTTGTTGTTGCTTTACTAGCTTATATGCCTTTTAATTAGCAGCATGTGTATACCAGTTGCTATTGGCCTAAAATAAAACACTTTAGGAAAGGCTTTTATTATTTTGGAATTTGTAGAAAAAGAAACTATCAAATAACTAACAACAATTCTTACCCTAGAATTAAGTATTATTTTTACATTGTTTAACTCAAAATATTTTTTTTTGTAAATTTTAGTAAATTTTACGAACAATTTTTTTTTTTATCTTTGGACAAACCACGAAGGCTTAAAGCCTAAATACTAACGTACCGTGGGTGTCTTAAGCGAGGTAAGAGGGAGTTTGTTGACACGGGACTTAAATACTTGAAGGTTTGGGGGAATGGAAAGACCTCCGCGGCCAGCAGGTTCCACAACCTAGAAACTCTAAGGATAAAAGAACGAACAAAGTGGGAAGTTCGGGGCCTGTCCAGTTGGACCGTATAGAGATGCATACGCGCGGAACCACGAGTTTCTCTGTTGGGAACCGTAAGTGGAGGAACTATTCTGGACAATTCTTCAGAGCAGAAGCCATGGAAGTACCTATAAAAAGCGATAAATCCCCCACAGCCCGACGATGTGCAAGAGAGGAAAGCCTTTCTGTAAGTGAAGGATCATTAATGAGACGAATAGCTCTTCTTTGAATAGAATCAAGAATGCTTAGGGTTGTGAGAGACGCCATGCCCCAGATATGAGAACAATATTCCAAGGGAGGTCGGATTTGGGACACATATAAAGTGTATAAATAGAAGGGCAAAAATACTTTTTGGCTCGAAAGAGAAATCCAAGCTTTTTTGCCGTGGCTATAGATACAATGTGTTTATGCCAGTTAAGGTTACTTTCAAATGTGACTCCCACAAGATTAATGGTGTCTTTGCTCTGTAAAACTTGGCCGCTCATAAGTAGAGGATAAGAAGTATTTGATAACTCTTTTCGCGACAAGGAACATGATTGTGTTTTGGATGCATTAAAATGGGCGAGATTTTTAGCGCCCCAATCCAATATTAAATTAAGAACCTGCGAAAGAGATATCTGCATCGCTCTGCGTTTGTTTTCCAAGTCAGGTTTAGTAATGGGTTTAGGAACCTGAAAACTGGAGTGAAGGGTACTATCGTCGGCAAAACTATGAATGGAATTAGTTGTGGACGAGAGAAGGTCGTTGATGTGAAGAAGAAACAATGTTGGTGCCAAAACTGAGCCCTGAGGGACTCCAACATTTACTTGGTGAAAGCTTGAAGAATGGCCGTCCACAATAACTGATATACGATGATCAGATAGATAACTAGAGAGCCAAGTACAGAGTTTAGTTGAAAGACCATAGGAGGGAAGTTTATTAAGAAGTGCGGCATGCCAGACCTGGTCAAAAGCTTTGGATATATTAAGAGCAACGATCTGGGACTCACCTAGAAACTCAAGAGACTTATTCCAGCAGTGTGATACGAAGGAAAGAAGAAAGAACTATCTATTTAAACTATCTATATTTCTTAAAAAACTAGGACAATTCTAATTTTTGTTAAATCTAAATTTTTTCACGAAAAACTTTTAGATGCGTTTAAACACAAATATGTTTTTACGATTTAAAGATATAGCAGGCAACCTGCTGCGAAACCCGCCCAATACGATACTTAAAACATGTTTAAACGTTGTTTTATGGTTTCGCGACTGTAACACGATTACGATTTTCGTGGTAAACTTGTCCGATAGAAAAAGTGACGCGTTTGCCCAGTCCGATACCCGAAACAGTTGACATTGACAGGCTGGGTTAAAGCGTTGCTTTCATATATGTCGGTATGAATATTCGTTGACGACTCGTCAAAAAAACCCTTCTAGAAAGGTTTTAAAAAGTTCTATTATCATGAAGTAAATTTCATTACTTGTCCAGAGACTATTAGGAAAACCATGGTTTATGGTACGGTAATGGATTTCGTATATTACCCGATAAATCGCATAAGTAAAATTTTATCTGTCTAGAAAATATTTTTATGTAAATTTTGTTAACCACTTCAAAATTGAGAGCCTTTCAAACACCTATATCAATTTAGGCATGAAATATTTATTGTTTTCAGTGAAAACGTGGCCCATTTTCGCCAAATCCGATACCCGTCTATGCAAATGGACGAATGGTTCTGAATACGAATCGGGGCTTTGTAATTGGCAGGGTAAACTAAGGATTTTTGTATTTTAAGTCCTTTCTTCGATGTTTATTTATTAAAGAACAGTGCAACTTGAATTTTTATGTTTTGTAGTTTGTATGCAAACATTTAGTGTTTTGCAATGGATAACTTATTGTACAATAGGGTGATTCATTTCTGCAAAACAAATGTCTTCTTTTTCTCGGTCCTCAAGCAAAGTATCAATCTACATGTGGAAAGAAAAATTTCCACCAGGTTTAAATGGTAATTTTAAGTACATACCATTTCGAAGTTTTTCCATTTAAAATGCACGTATTTTTTTATTTCTAATGCTTAGTCACTCTTGTGAATCGTTTTAACCTTACGCTTTTTACAATTGCTTAACTGTTTTTTTTGTGAAACTCAAAAAAACTCTACAAAAATATGTAAGTTATCAACAAAGACGTAAAATTTAAATAGCATGATAATCAATTTCCTACGTTTAAGCCGTAAAAATAGCTAAATTTATTAAATATTGCTTTTTTTTTGAGTCAACCCGTATTCCTTTTTTAACACGCTTTTATATTAACTTGGGTTGTAACTATCTATCCATCTATCTATCCATCTATGTAACGGAATCTTTGAGCCTAATTTTAACCAACTTCCAGCTATTCGATTTCTTTGAAACTTTGCACACGTATTAAGGACCCATGACAATGCAATAATCTACAAACAGTATCCCGTTATCTTGTTTTTGATCGCCAGGAAAAAAAATCCATTATATTATAAAAACAACACCTGGGTTGCCATCTGTTGGCAACATTCCAAACTTTGCTACTCAATTGCGAAGAAATTTTTTAGTGGGTTGCCATATGTTGGCAACATTTCAAACTTTGCTACTCTTGTTCACTAAAAAATTTTTTCGCCATTTTGTCAAGAGTAGCAAAGTTAATTGATATAACGAACTAAAAAATGAAAAATAATTAATAGTTTAAAAAAACTAAAAAAACACGCTTTTATATGCAACCGAACTAAAAATTAGAAAATAATTTTTCATAAAAAAAATATTGTCATTTCATAGTAAAAAGCGTGGGGTGCTTAATATATTAAATGTTATAATTATTATATTTGCCAATACCTATGATGGAAAAGTTATGAAAAAATAGTAAAATGCACCCCACGCTTTTTACTATGAAATGACAATATTTTTTTTTAATGAAAAATTATTTTCTAATTTTTAGTTCGGTTGCATATAAAAGCGTGTTTTTAGTTTTTTTAAACTATTAATTATTATTTTTACGGTTCGCTCAAAAAATTAGACAAAGCATTCTTAATAAAAAGTTTAACTTAGTCTAAAACCGAAAATACATCCCTAGTCAACACGATTTCTGGGTCTGACTTCTATACACGGTGTAACATGAGTGATAACTTTAATTATAAAGAATGATTCCTTGTAATTTTTTAAGTAAAAAGTTCATATAAACATATGTCCGGAGACGCTTCGTGTTTGAGATACAGGGTGTTAAAGTTTTTAAAAAAGTCCATATTTTTTTAAATATCTTAAAAAACTTTAACTGATTTGGATCAAATTTGGTACACGCATTTAATGTAATAAAGCGCCTTTAGAGCTTTACCTAAATTAAAATTATTGAATCCAGTGGCGTCTCAGTGGGCATCACAGCCAATATTATTAAGAAAAGAAGTACGCCACTGACTTTAAACAAAATTTGTATATTTTTTCCTATATACACTTTAATTTCTTCTAAAAAGTACCTATAGACAACATGGTAAAAAATAAAATAAAAAAAAACAAATATTTTTCTTAAAATTAAAAAGCAGTGGTGAATTTTATCAAAAATCGCCATTTTTCTTATTTACTAAAGTCAAAATTGAATTAGATACTTTTTAGTATCACCTAAAGTGGTTTCTTTTTTTTTAACAAAGGAAAGACGACAAAAAAACAAAAAAAAATGTATTTTTAATAGGTTAATCGAAATAATTATAAAAAGTGGCGTACCTTTTTTCTCAATAATATTTGCTGTGTTGCCCACTGAGACGCCACTAAACCCAATAATTTTAATCTAGCTAGAGCTTTATAGGCGCCTTATAATATTAAATAAATGTTAAATTTTATCCAAATCAGTTAAAGCATTTTTAGGATATTTAAAAAACACCGACATTTTTAAAAAACTTAACCGCCCTGTATCTCGAAAACGAAGCGTCTTCCGACACAATATGTTTATATGGACTTTTTTACTTGAAAAATTACAAGGAATCATCTCTTAAAATTAAAGTCATCAGCTATGTTACACACTGTATATTATATTTTTGTTTTTTTTTGTAATAATTAAAGAAATTTTACAACTTTAAAAAAAATCAATGATTTTTATATAGGGTAGAATTTAATTGATGGCTAAAAATACAGGATATAATTTTTTGGCTTATTTTATAGTAGGGAAGCCCAAGATGCTAAATTTGCAGTTACTTGAGCATCCTAGAGACCTATTGGGTTGCAAAGCTTATATATATGATAAGAAGAAAAGTGGTATATAATGTATACCTTTCGGCTTGTAAAAATTATTTAAATCGTATTAAATTATATATTTTTCGTTATTAATTTCCACGCTTAAGCATGACAAATTGACATTTTTTTCACAACTTTGTAGCCCTTCGCTTTCTTTAAGTCACTTTTGAATTGTCAGATTAGTGGAATGTACACTCTTTAGCATGTGATTAACTCACCTTATCATAATCTGACGCGCACGACATTTTTTGTTAAATATATTTTTGTTTTTTACGATCGTCCCTGTATACTGGGCTAATATTTGGTAGAGGTATTTAATCGGGTACAAGGTATCCTTCGGTATATTTTTCTGGCGCGCTGTAGAAACTTCAGAAATCCCCTCTTGGGCTCCCCTACCATTAGGAAGAAAAGTACATATGAACATATGTCAAAAAACAACTGTCAATTGACTATTGCCGGAGACCATAACTGAAGCGGTCCAATCTGGCAAGTACCCAAAAAACGTTTTTTAATTACATTTTTTTTTAAACAGATATTTAAATAAGCTTAAATTTCTTTAATTAAACTGTCTTATTAAATTAACAGACTTTGCCGCCAACTTGCGCCAAAAATAATTAAGTAGGTAGCTCAACAATTTTCAAGAAAATTTATTCAGTTTAAATGCGTAATAAGATGTTTCACATGTACGTGCCCCACTACTAAATTAATATGTAGTTGGTGTAAAATGCATTATTCATACGCCAATAAATTGCATATTATGCATTTAATGGATTCCGCAAACGTGCATATATACCGCACTTCGGGTGGGCAACCTTTGCTCGTCTCGGACCTAGAATAATTGGGTTTAAGAAAGTGCTCGCTCCGGCCTTTAGGCGGTTAGTTTAGTTAGTTGTGCTAGATCGTGGTTGTTTCTAATATTAATACCATTAAAATAATAGTAGTAAAAGAGTAGTGTGTATTACATAGTCCAAAAAGTTTGGTTGGTGTGAGAATCACTGGCTTAAAAAATTACACTCACCCATTTGTCTACTTGACAATTATCGCTACATTACAGCGACAATTTTATACCGGTCATTTTTAACCAATCAGATGCTTTGTTTCAACATTGTTACTATAGTAACCAGCAAATTTTTGGAAATTTTTCATCCACATAAGCATGTAGACGTAAAATTAATAAGTGGAAATTTCCCGGCACATGACAGCTATCATATAATTAGACAATAATAATAATGACAATATTTTTTTATTTACTTACTTTATAAGTTGGAAATATTACAACAATTTGTTAAGGTATACATTCAATAATATCATTAATTAATTTCAAATTCTTCACAAATTCCACTTCTACGTCCTCTTTCCTAAGTGGTGAATACAACACAGAACCGGTGGTTTTTAACAATATGCCTGTGTTTCATAAAATAAACATAATACTGAGACACCAGTTTATTTCTTTGAGTATTAGATTTGTGTCCTAAAGAAGGCACAATATCACGCAGAATGTTGTCAATCTCTTTAAATAGGTTTTCTTGCTCAGGATTCAATCCCGATTCATCCACGAGGTATGTTAGATATTTTACATTTTTATGGTACATTTTAATATGCTGTGATTCTTTGCAAAAGGAACACAAGTCATACGATTGAAAGTTCATTTTAGTATCACTTTTTACTAACTTATGTTTGTATACAATGTTATGAGGAACTTATAATACCACAAATAAAATATTGATTGACAGGAGTAGTGAATGTCAAATCCATGGCTAACTTTGCAAAATATTTTTTTAACCGGCAACATAAGCCAATAACATTCTATTTAGAATAAAAAATAAAATATCCCGATCTCCTGAATTATTTAAAGCACAAATTGTTTTATAATTGTTGTGTTAATATTAATTTTTCTTAGAATTAAACCTAAAGGAATATGAAAAATATTTTAGTATATTATATATTTTTGCTATATTTCCCCTTTGTTTGTAGTCAATATTGCCATTTCTCTAAAACCTAGTAAGAAAATTGTAGGAAATCAATTAATTTTATATAATTTAACTAAAATTATATAAGTGTTATTTTACTAGAGCATGGGGAAAATCGGAAAAAAGCCATCCTCAATACGAACGTATTTACTTTAATTTTTAGTCAATATTGACAATTCCCTGAAACCTATTAAAAAAATTGTATGAAATCAATTAATTTTAAATAGTAATTTACCTGATATATATTTTTTAGTTTACTAGGGCATGGGGAAAATAAAAAAATCCCCTATACGATACGATGTGCCTCATAAATACTAAAAATAAATATTGCATGAAAAAATAATGCATACAAAAGTATGATCATGTCTTTTTACACGAGTTTATTGAATCAAGAGACAGATATAATAATATATAATATATATTTGAAAAAAGACCACAACTCCAATTAATTATAAGAACGAGAAATATTATTTTAATGACTAACTACGTAATTTCTAAGACACTATACCTACAGAAGAATCATATTTCATTTTTTTAAACAAGTATTATTTTGACCATTATAATTATTACTAATATTAAAAACACAATTATTATAAATAATACTATTTGCACCTGTTGTTGATTCTTCCCATGGTTCAGTTTTATTAGTCACTGTATTCGCATTCTCAGAGAATGCTCGCATGTTCAGAGAATGCTCGCATGTTCAGAGAATGCTCGCCCCTCATGGCACTAATTATATTTTCATGATGACCCGCATCCATCTGAAGATACGGTTGGATGGAATGAGCGTTACTGTGACCTGTAATCTTGATAAGTTGTTGCTCTTGAACGCCATTTTTTACCAAGTTTGATATTGCTGTAGCTCTCGCAGAGTGGTTTGTGATTTTTACCTTCTTCACATCAACTCCTATTTTACAAGCAGATTCTTTTAACCATGATGAAATTGTATTTTTACCGACAGGGCAATTTTTATACCATTTCTTTGAACAGTTTGCATTCTAATTTAAGGTAGGGGTCACAAACAATCTATCTACTTCTAAATTTCCACGTTTTTCCATAAATTTTTCAAATAGACGTATGGGACATTCATCAAGATTTTTGCTGTTTCTTACTAAATATTTACTGTCTGCAAGTCTTTTTGACCCACCTTGGGTTGTTTTCGTAAATACTGGATTGTATTCAATACGACCTGTAAAATCTCCCTTGTGATCAACTTGTTTATGGAAGTGCTCAACTTTCGCCATTGTTCCTTCACCACCCCTCCAAGCTAGTTCATGCGACATTACATGAAAAAGTTTTCTCTGTAGACCCGAAGGTGTATTTTCATCCCAAATCGTTAAAATTTTCCTATATTCTTCACAAGTGAGAGCAGCAGAACTTGTTTTTCTTTTCGAAGGATTTTTGTAACTGCCGCCGTTTTGCATCACGAGCAGCCCTTGCAGATGCAAATTCAATATCTGCAAAGGGATCAAATTTCACATGGAATTTACAAAAGTACATTTCTTGCAATTGCTTGGCAGCTGAATTCCACATAACCTAAAATAATTATTAATTGATGAGTTTAAAATGTCCCTATATAAACAACAAAAAGGTTCTTACCTTTACTACAGATTCTTTATAATCTTCCAAGTTTTGTCTTTTCATATTAAACCCCAGTCCTCTAAAATTGCAGCTAATTCTGCAACAGATTTTTCTTCTTCAATCCGATATAATTTTTCTTTGCAGATTGCGGGAAATTTGTCTCGTACATGAATTTTAAAGAAAATTATCCCTCGTCGCTTCGCGACTCGTGATAATTTTCAAAAAATTCATGTACTCCAAAATTTCCGGCAATAATTCATGCTCTAGGGAGATTATAAGTGAAAATTCCACACCACTGTTTTTTGACCAATTAAATGTGTGGTTTTGGTTGCATTACCATGACAACAGAAGTATTTATCGAAAAAAAAATTCCCCTGCTGGAGCGAATTATAGTGGAAATTTTTTTGACATAATCATTGAATTTGTTTTAACGTCATGTCTGTCATTCACATACATAATTAAAGAAATAGTATATTACATTACAAGGGTGGAAAATGACTTATTTCACACGAGTGGGAATATTGTTGCACGAGGCGTCAGCCGAGTGCGACAAACCCACGCGTGTAAGAAAGTGATTTTCACACAAGTAATGTACACTATTTTTCCTACGACCACAAGTTATTCACCAAAAAAACAATAAAAGTGAAATTGAAAACTTTGCATCACTAGGGTGATATATACTTTTCCTTACTGCGATATATTATACTGTTTAACAATATTTTTATATCAAAAATCACCTACCTAGTCGCTTTTTATCATTTAAGAATTTAAAAAGGTCCTCATTAAAAAAATATTGCATGGCTTTTTAAATGTAAATCCCATTAACAGCCTGATAACTCCAAATTTATTTTAAATAACAATGACAGCGATGACAGCTTTATATTATACTTTGCAACACTAGTGTTGTAAAGTACTTTGCAGCACTAGTGTGATATAAGGCATTTTCTATGCATGAAAACAGTGTGCTATTTACTATTTTCACAAGTGGTCGTAGGAAATTGTTATTTTGCACTAGTTGTAGTATTTCAGACATAACATAATATAAAATAATGTAAGGTTTTAAAACCCTAAATGACAATTTTATACAACTGCAGTTAGTAAAATAATATCATAAGACTGAAGTACTAGACATAAGAGAAGAGCAAATGAAAGCAAGGTATGGTATGTCTAAAAAATAAAATAAACTATTTTTACCAACTGTAGTAATATAAGGTATATATAATATAATAATATAAAAGAATAAACAATGATAAGCCCTACAATTGGTAAAATGGAAAATATTTATTTTATAGTAAAATTTCAAAGCTCGTGTCAAAGTTACAAATATTAATTTAAAAGAATATTATTTAACACAAACTTAGTGTGAAATTTTCTTACCAAATACCACACGTGCTTAAATTATTCCGGAAATTTTTTCTCGGCTACGAATATTTTAAGAAAATTCTCCTTCGCCTGCGGCTCGGGATAATTTTTAAAATATTCGTGGCCTTGAGAAAATTTCCGGAAATAAATTTAGCACTAGTGATATTACAAGTGATTATTGCATAGTAGAAATCGAAAATTGCATTGTCATGTTTTTAATTGTTGAATTTGACAACTACATTCTAACAACAGCATTGTTTATTTAATGTCAGTTTCGCATTTCATAAATTTTGGAAACATTTTTGTATAAAAATGTCTCGTTTTGGCACTAAATCTGTAGAGTTTTTATTATTATTATTTCTTCATTTGATAGTTTCACTTTCTTCGAGTAATTTTGTCCCTAAATTACTCTCGTTCATTTTCACATTTTGGCAAAAAACCCTCCTCCTTCAAAGTCGGGCTCTTTCGCCAAAATATGAAAATAAACTCTAGTAGTTTTTAGGTAATACGCTTTCAAGCAAAATTATCAATAATTTTGATGCATTTGTGTAATTACCCCGATAATTTAATTTCCTGAGGGGTTAGGGGGGAGGGGGTAATGCAATAAATGAAGTATGTTTCAACCTCGTTTTGTTTGGCAAAATCAAAAATCGGCCAAAAAAATTTTGAATAGCATTTCAAAAAGCATTGACAAATATTATTGTACTAAAACATGTTATATTCTGCATAAACTACTACAAAAAACCTATAAAAAGGTCTTTCAGCTTACAAGCTCTCTACTTCACAACCTCATTTCTAATAACTTTTAAAACATTTATCAACCTTCCTGGGAGAGGGGTAATTACCCCTTTATCCTTTACCCTTATCTGAGCCAATAATAGAACAGAAACGTACCAGGTGTGAATAAATTTTGGGCACTCCAGGTCATAAAAGGGAAAACGCTCGGACACGTCAATTTTTGATTTTAGGGCGAACATATTTTTGCTACTAGCATATGGAAAGCAGCACTTTTTCGCAAGCAATTTAGTTTGAAAAGTGTCACTTTTCCGCACTAGTGCAGAAAAATAAACCCTTGAAAATTTTCCAGCGGCGGCTGGTGATAGTGTCAATGGCCTGGAGGACAACCCGCACCGTAGGTAAAAACTTATGTTTCAAATTTTATTTTGACCTCTTATTATACGTAATTAAAGATTTTTTAGTGATAATATGTTAAATAGGAAAACAAATAACGGGTTAAAGTGATTTTATAGGCTGTAATAATTAACAATAAAAAATTTATTATATTTGAAAATGGTGCGGGTTGAGCACACCAAAATGGGCGGCCATTTTGGTGTTCTCAGCCGCCGATGGTTTAATTAACATTAAAAAAACGAAACCCAAAATATAATTCACTGGTCATAGAGTAGGTACACCATTTATTTCACTACAGTTATTTTCTTTCCTCATGGCTCAGCATCATTACTGTGGTGTAATTAACAACCAAAACAATTTCATTTAACATTTAAATGCAGAAACCGACTAAATACGCCAACAAGTCTATTGTTATTATTAATAAACTTTTCCTATCACAGCAACGAATCCAAACTAAATCCATTAGTGCCCATTGTTCGCTTCTAAATCCCTTTTGCTAAAGTCAGGAATGGCGTTTTTCTTAAATCCACATTAAATTATTTCTGAATTGTGAATTATCTTTATATATATATATCCATTTAGAGTTTAATTATTTTCCTTGTTCCAATTAAAATTTGCAAGCTGGCTTGTTAATTTTAACTTGCTGATATATCATTTTGTTTTTATCTTCAATAAAAATCTTATATATTATTTTAAGAAGCAAGTAATTATATTAATAATGCTACTTGTTTTACCCCTCGTTTATTATTTCAATATAAAGCTGCAACAATTCTCCAAACATTCGTCCAAACTAACCAACCTGATTGCGCGCTCCTTTGACGCCAAAAAAACCAACAATCTTTGAATTACCGGCAAATCATTTGCTAATCCCTTGAAACGCACGGATTTCTAAAAATAAATATAATGCATTGCTTAAAAAAATCGGCAACCATTCATGTAGAAGGTAACCATTAATTGGTTATAA
Organism: Listronotus bonariensis; assembly: GCA_014170235.1. Classification (NCBI taxonomy): domain Eukaryota; kingdom Metazoa; phylum Arthropoda; class Insecta; order Coleoptera; family Curculionidae; genus Listronotus; species Listronotus bonariensis. The sequence continues at coordinate 45,041 of JACEGR010006534.1, read as the reverse complement.
GACCGATTTTTTAAAACTATTGGTCAGTTATTTTCTCCTATAATAACACAAAATTGAAAAACATAATACACACAAATATATTTACATGAAGAGACAAATATAACTGCAAACATAACATAAAGCTTCGACACATGCGCCTTACAATGAAGCTAGTTCTTTTATTACATCTTCAATGAGAGCGAATAGTTTTCGTGTCTTATCGAGTAAAAGCAAGCAAAGCTAATCCAAAATATTGAAACTATTCTAATTTTTGTATTAACTAATGTGTGTTGTTAAATTTTATTATTTTAAAGATTTTTCTATTAAAATGCACTATATTAAAATAAAATAATCTGTTTCTTCATTTCTTTTGATACCCCTAATGTGGAAGTACATTAAAAATAACTAGTCAGCCATTTTGGGTGTTTCGCCATGTTGAATTTGGAATAACTTCACATACCTAACCATTCATTGTCATCTTAACTAAACGTATATATAACATTTTAGCTCAGTCGATTAAAAAATATAATAGTATAATAGTAGAAAATGCCTTATAAATTTTAGGAGGGTTAATTACACAGGCCTACAAAAAATAAGTGGTGTGTGCTGGGTGTCGAACCCACCTAGTCGGGCGTATTTTTTTCCGCTGAATACGAATCTGAAGTCAAAACTAAAGGTCAAACTGCAAAAAACCGAGTGCGGAAGCCAAGGTGGCACTAGCAATTTTTATTGAAAGGAGTCATGTAGCACCTTATTTTAAATGCTCTTAGATCCTTTATTTATCGCCATTTTAATAAAAAAATTAGCCTAGCCGTTCCAGACTTATACCCATTTGAAATTTGGCTTATTCATTAAATACTATACTGTGCGGTTTTAATGGTATTGGCTTGTAAGTCTGGAATGGCTGGGACGATTTTTAAAACAAAGTGGCGTTAAATAGAGTATTAAAGGGCCTTTAAAATAAGGCCCTACATAACTCCCTTCCAATAAATAAAAAAAGCTGGTGCCCCCTTGGCCGCCGCAATTCGGTTTTTGCAGTTTGACCTCCAGTTTTGACTTTAGATTTGGGTTCAGCGAGAAAAAATACGCCCGACTAGGTGGGTCCGACACCCAGCACACACCACTTATTTTTTGTGGGCCTGTGTTATAAGCTCCCTGTACATCTTACAAAAATAATATAAAAATTACTTTTGAAGAGAACAAATTTTGATAAACCCTCGTGCCAAGTTTAAAAAATTCTAATAAACAAATCTTGAATTATTCAACTAAATGTAATTAAATAATACTATACTATATACAGGGTGATTTACGGTCGATGGTAGGTTAGACGTTTATGGAAAACGGAACATAGAATTTTCTGAAAATTTGGCATCTTTCATTTTCTTACCTGTTCTATCGATCTAAAATATTTTCAGCATTGCGACGTAGCCGCTTCTATCAAAAAGTCCTAGAAATTTTATTTTTTTAAATGGAACACCCCCTATATTAACAAGTTTTTATATTCGCCCTTTTATTATAATACTTTTTGTTACTATTGCCCTATACCTATCTCTACCGGTTTTCGAGATAAAAAAATTTGTGTTAAAACATGGTCCTAATTAAACTTAAGTAAATTAGTGCTCACAATTCATGAAAAGTTTATGTTTTTGTGGTAGTTTAGACAGGAATGATGTATTTAATTTACACCGAGAAATCGACTCCATATCATACATATTTCCGTTATTCTTAAAAGAGGTTTTATTTGAAAAAATGATCTTTTGACTCGTTTTAAGAATAACGTAAATAATAGTGATTTTAGCACGCCCTGTATGATATGGAGTCGATTTGCCGGTGTAAATTAAATACATCGTGTCTGTCTAAACTACCACCAAAACATCAACTTTTCATGAATTGAAAGCACTAATTTACTTAAGTTTAATTAGGGCCATGTTTTGCACCATATTTAACACAAATTATTTTTTATCTCAGAGAACCGATAGAGATAGGTATAGAGCAATATTAACAAAAAAGATTTATAATAAATGGGCGAATATAAAAACTGTTTAATATAGGGAGTGCTCCATTTAAAAAAGTAAAGTTTCTAGGACTTTTTGATAGAAGCGGCAACGTCGCAATGCTGAAAATATTTTAGATCGATAGAACAGGTAAGAAAATGTAAGATGCCAAATTTTCAGAAAATTCTGCGTTCCGTTTTCCATAAACGTCTAACCTACCATCGACCGTGAATCACCCTGTATAGTACCCCATAAAGGCAATGGAAGTCCATGATAAATAAAAGTTACTAACAAATTGCAAATTAAAAAAAGATACTTGCCATATAGCGATCTATATTACTTAAGCCTAATAAAAATAAAAAAATGTATCTTTAGTAGTTTTCAAGATATTTATTTAGGGCACTCACCATAAATAACCCTGTATACTTCTTACCTATTTTAGTATTTTACAAAAAAAAAAACGAATAAATTCTAAATTTCTAATAAGATGTTTCACATAACCTGCATCTGTAATAAATTAATATGTAGTTAGTGTACCATGCATTATTCATAATACCAATAAATTGCATAATATGCATTTGATGAATTTCTCAAACGTGCTTAAACATACCGCACTTTGGGTGGCAAATATTAGGTTGAATTTTTAAGATAATTTTTTTATAAAGTGTTGGTCTTTAAGCAGTAAATTTTGAAATGACTCAATGTAAACATTGTATATCAAAATAATATACCAAATATTGTATTAACGTATAAATTACATGTATTAGACTAATTCTTAAATTGGAACCCAAGAATGGCCTCCCAGATCATTAGACCTAACTCCATTGGTTTGTTTTTTTGGTGGGGGTACTTGAAGAGTGAGATGTACTGAGTGCTAAGTTGCAAACCTACAACCCTCCGAACTTAAAAACTACAGAATTAACCCGACAAACTGATATTTTTACTTATTTTGTACAATATGAAATTAACAAATCAGTAACCAGATTTTTATTATCTCTTATTGTGTTATAATAACGACAAAAGTATATTATTTTATATAATTGTAAATTTATTGTATCAGCAATTAAAAGATCTGTTAAATACCTTTAAAAAAGGTCAACATTTGTTATACTATTTATCTTTTAAAGTGTTGAATTTATACCCGTATATTTTTATTATATCTAGAGAAGTAAGCTCAAATGCACCAAATTAAACTTTATAGTTATTCTTTGGATTTAAATGGCCATATTTTTAAAACTATTAAAGATAGACATATGCAATGTGGTATTTTGTTAAAGTTTTTAAAAAAATCGTTATAATGGTGGTCCAATATACCGGGTGTTCCTTTTAAAATCTCATACTTTTTGTCAAATATTCTATACAACTATATTAATTATTTGAACACTACAAAATTAAACCGCCAAACTGATACTCTTATATTCTTGGTTTTTGAAACACCTTAAAGAAAGAATTTGATTGCCTTACAACACCAGAAGTATTCAGTAATGGTAAAAACAAATATTTATTGTTTTCGATACAATAACATAAAAATGGGTTGTGCTGTGCGTCATATTTTTGTTTTAAATTGAAATACTCCGCAGAAAAGTGTTTAAAAAGATGTGTAACTTAAAAAAATCTATTGACGGTCATATCTGACCATTTTCCAAAAAATACAAATACTAGGTTTAAAAACGCACTGTATACTACTTAAATACTTAGGTAGCCCCTTAAGCAATACGCAATTCTGTTAAAAAAATAATTTAACAAATAACTTTATTTAAAATTATCATTTCGACGCTTTAAAACCCTGTTTTATTTGACCCTAAAATTTAAATATATTCTAAATCCCAAAGTTTGCGCCAATCCAAACTGTCACCCTTCTTGCATATTAATTCAGTTACGTTATATTGCTGCTCTTAGTGATACTCCTAATGATTTTGTTACGTCAGCTAGTGTTATTTGTTTTTGGAGGGTGCCAGTCTTTTATTTGTTTTCAAAAGCAGAATCGTACTAAGGAAAATTTTAAGATGCAGAGTTCCAAAAATGATTATTTGCTTTAAAATCCGCCTCATTGTGAAGTACCGTTAGAGTTATAGGTACCTCGAAATACAATTAGGTATATTTTATGTATTTTTGTAAAACCTTTTGACCTATGTGTTATACATAAAAAAAATTACATATAGTACAAAAAGTTTACTTTTTTCCGTGTTGCTTTTTATAGTAATTAGTATGGTTGATTAGATGTGCAAATATTTTTTTATTTGATTTTTTTTAATGAAATGTGGATCAAAGTTTATTGTTTAATCACAAATTTTTCAAAAATATTTATTTTTTCTGGTAACTGTTAACTTATAGGACACCAGGCTAATTTTAATGAGTTTTCGGTATACTATTTTTGTGTCACTGATTACGAATATGAAAGAATTTTCGTTCTCGAGATATTCATCATCAAACTTAAATAGAAAACTAACCTAAATTTACTATATTTCCCCTTTCATTTGCACCCAATTTTTATGTATTTCGCTAAATTGGAACACAACATTTAATTTTTACCTTTTAAAACTCCATTTTTAAAATAAAATTGCAAAGGTTCAGTTTCAATCATCGGCGCCATGCGGCGCTACTGCGATTGAAAGTAAAGCTTTGCAATGTTATGGAAAAAGGGGTAAAATAAATAGAAAAATGGGTTTTTATGAGATCAAAATCAAATATTAAGTGCCAATTTAGCTTTAAATCAAGACTTGTTCGCAAGAAGAAAGCGAAATATAGTAAAAATAGTGCAAATTGGCCTGTTAAGTCTGATCATGGATATCTCAAAAACAAAACGTCAGTGGCGTACCTAGAGGTAGGGGGCAGTAGGGCAGAAAGCAAAGTTTGGGCCTCTATCTTTTATTTTATTTTATTTCTTTTTTTTTTGTGAAATAATTTTCGACAAGCAAAAAAAAGTCTTCGTCTCTAAAATAAGGCCCCCTTACAACAAAAAGTGGTATAATTTGAGGGTCAGGGTCCCCCTTTTGCTAGTTGCAAAAATGTTGATATACATTGGAGCCGCCCCTTTTTGTATTTTGTTACTAAAAAATAACAAAAGGCCCTTACAACAAAAAATATAAAAAAATCAAATTTCAGATTTGTTGATCAAATTTAATCAAACTTTTTGAGTGATACTGAAAAGAATTCGGGCTTCCATTGTCTTTATTTATTTTTATTAATTTAATTAAACAGATCTTAAATTTTCTTTTAAAATACTTGAAAATCCTAGCTACACCCTTAAAAATGGTACCATTTGCGTAAACTTGAAATTAAAAAAAAAAGTAATAGGCTGTAACTGCTTGTTTTTGTAATGTTTATTTACGATATATTTTATGTAAATTACAATGTGCTTAATAACCACATGGTGTTTGTCATTGTTAACATTTTGTTTTTTTTTTTTGGGTATTTGCGCAACTTTTTTACATTTTTTTGGTAAATGCAAAAAAAAAAAATGTACGAAACTTTTTAATATCCCCACAAAAATACTAATTGTCTGCCCTTTTATAGATCTTTTTAATGGTAACAGAGTATACAGGGTGTTTAATTTAAAAATATACTTTTTATCCTACCCTGTATAATCAGTATATTGAAAACATTAAAAGGATCTTTAAGAGCTTTAGAAAATACTACATAAATTACATCTAACTTTATTAGTTTTGGAAATATGGCCATGTAAATATGGTATCCTATGGCATGGATATTATTAAAGAACCGCCATTTTGTTGTATGTAAAGCTACTGACTTTATATTTTGTGGTTATAAAGTACTTGTCAGGACCCTCAAAATAAGGTATTACTCGACACCTCTTTTCGTTTAAAAAAAACAAAAAGCGTCCAAATATCACCTTCACATTTAGAGCTGTCATTAATATGTTTATGTTTTTTCTTACATTTTTTTGATCAATGCAAACAAAAGAAGAAATATACAAAGCTTTTTCATATCCCCACAAAAAAAATAATTTTTAGCTATTACAGAACAACTTTTATAATATTCAGATAGCATTGAACAAAAGTTTGACTAGTACGTTCCTGAAAGGAAAATTTTGTTGAGCGCTTGTAGATTTAGAGAATTTAATTTTGAAAATTGGAGCAGCTTTTATAAGGATGTTAAGATGTTGGAGCAAAAGAGCAATAAATTAGCAAAATATATAGTTGCCTGAGGGTCTTATTTTCTTCAAAGTGGGATGCAAAAGCCTCCTAAATTATTGTGTTAGTGTGTCAGTGAAGTATTTACGTAATGTTTATAGGTTTGGTTTAAAAATCCTAATCAAGATGTTTATTGTTAATAAGTATAATCTTAAGTTGAAAGGTGGTACTGTATTATTTGCTAGGGGATTTAAAGACACTGAAAATATGGACTTCTTATTACTGGTTAAAAATTTAAACGGGTTTTTATTTATTACCTAATAGTAAAATTCATACGTTTTTTCGTTTCGTTCTTAAGATACAGGGTGTTAAAATTTTCAAAAAACCTAAAAATTCTAAAACACTTTTATTATTCAAATGTGTTAGACTACATATAAAAGTTACTTAATTAAGCATTTGTTGTTGTTATTAAATAATTGCTAATAAGAAGTTATAACACTAAATTTTTAAATGAAAAAATTATCAAATGTTTCTTGTATGGTCCTGAATTATGCAGTTTAGCGAATTTTATTTCTTTTTTGGAAAAGTAAGCAAGCTTTTTAAAATATTAAGACCCAAAAAAGTTGAATTTTTAGGTGGTACATCTGGAAAAAATATAAAATTTTCAAAAAAGTCAGTAAACCCCCCGGAAAAACATTTCTGAATTTACCACCAATGCTGTACCATTATTCCCTCATGTTTAATCACCTGTTTAGCTTAGTGATCGATATTTATAATTTCTAAAAAAATTTACTATGTTTTGCTCCCTATAATTTGCAATTTTTAGCCCTTGAAAAACAACAATATGATGACACAATACCAACAAATTAGTTTAAGTTTTATTGTCACAATTGCACTTGTGTAGATTTTTTATCAAAAAAATATATATTAGTTTTGGTTGGTTCAGAAATATTACGACCTGTACGACAATGCAATCAGCCGGCACCAAAAACTTTTTATTTTATTATAAGACTATACTAAATTAAATGATTTTAACTCAACCCTTTACGCAATCGACCGTTTCCTTGATATAAATGAAATGAAGTAGCAAGTTTAAATTAACAACTAGCTAGTGAATTTCGTTGAAGGGAGTAACACAATTAAACTTAAAATAGATTCGTTCAAAGATAATACTAACACAATTCAGGAGTATAATGTAGTGCCAAGAAAAACGCCTTCTCTGACTTTTGGCAACTAATGGTTTCAGTAACATACAATAACGGTTGAATTTTGATTTGCTTCCATTATAGATAAAAGTTAATTAATGTTACCAGAGAAGTCGGGTACAAGGGTAGTTAATTAGATATTTATTTTGTCCAATATTAAGTTTGAATGAAATGATGCTGGTAAACTTTCCTTTTATGGGTCAAAAACAAAGTAAAAAAGTAATGCTTTGATAGATTCGTTTATAGATAATACTTACACAATTGAGGAGTATAATGTAGTACCAAGAAAAACGCCTCCTCTGACTTTTGGCAACTAATGGTTTAAGTAACATACAATAACGGTTGAATTTTGATTTGCTTCCATTATAGATAAAAGTTAATTAATGTTACCAGAGAAGTCGGGTACAGGGGTAGTTAATTAGATATTTATTTTGTCCAATATTAAGTTTAAATGAAATGATGCTGGTAAACTTTCCTTTTATGGGTCAAAAAACAAAATAAAAAAGTAATGCTTTGATAGATTCGTTTATAGATAATACTAACACAATTGTGGAGTATAATGTAGTGCCAAGGCCTCAATTCCACTAAATTGAACTCATTCGTTCGCTGAACGTATTCGTTCCGGGAGCGTATAACCTTCATCTGTTTTTCTTTAACGAACGAATAACCTTCACTTGTTTTTCAAAACAGGCGGTCATAAAACAGAAATCTGTATTACCATCTGACATCTGACAAAATTCAAAGTCATAACATAACCTAAAATTCCTTTAATGTGAAATTAAACTTGAAAAAATCAGTTAACTAAGCTATTAAAAACAAAGTATACACTTTAATTGAAATACAAGAAGCAAATAAATAATTAACATTGTCCTCCGCAGCCAGAATAATCATTTGTAAGCAAAATAGTTTCTAAATCACATAACCTATAACCAAAAAGGGTTCGTGAAGCCGTCTCCTGCAGCTCCGTCGGCGCAAAAGCGAAAAAGAGCGTGAAAGCGGTAGCCTGAAGCTCATTTGGAGTAAAATTAATATGTGAGTTGTCAAAATATAGATTGAAAAGAAAAACTATCAAAAATTACTTATTGCTTTGGAAAAGTAACTAACAAGTTATTGCATATAACTTTTTTACCATCTTCCATTTATACTTTCCAAAAGAAGGCTTTTATTGAGTGTTAGGTACTTGTACGGAATGTTAGATTAGGACAAAGACTGGAAATGGAGATTAGCAAACTACATTAAAACATCACTTAAGGTAAGTAAACTAAAGTAAACTCATACCTATTTAGAAAAAAACATTTATGGTAAATTTCTTTTTAGTTCAAAAAGGTAATATTTTAAAATATTGGTAATTTTCTAGAAACCGGCTGCAACTCCGATTTTGACGAAATTTGGTATACGGGGGTTTTTGGGGCGCTGATCACGAATCTGAAAGAATTATTTGGCGGTCGCGTTTCGTTCTCGAGATATCCATCATCAAGGTTGATATTTGAACTAACCTTATTTTCACTATATTCCCCCTTCTTTTTGCACACAATTCTTGATTTAAAGCTAAAGTGTCACACAATATTTGATTTTCACCTTTTAAAACCCCGTTTTTCTACGTTTTTACATTATTTTTGAATTAAACTGCTTGGCTTTTCTTTGATAATCCGGCAACCATACATACACATAGAGCTTCATGGCAAACTGGGATTAAAATGATTCAAAGTATAGCTATGCAGTTTAATGCAAAAATAATGTAAAAACGTAGAAAACGGGGTTTTAAAAGGTGAAAATCAAATATTGTGTGACACTTTAGCTTTAAATCAAGAATTGTGTGCAAAAAGAAGGGGGAATATAGTGAAAATAAGCTTAGTTCAAATTTGAACTTTGATGATGGATATCTCGAGAACGAAACGCTACCGACCAAATAATTCTTTCAGATTCGTGATCAGCGCCCCAAAACCTCGTATACCAAATTCGTCAAAATCGGAGTTGCAGCCAGTTTCTAGACAATTACCTTTAAAAATATTTGTCTTATTTATGCAAATTGGGTAATCGTCTCGAAAGTTGGAGCAACCCCATTTTGACCAAATTTGATATACAGGGGCACAGAACTAATAAAAAAGGGGCTGGTTATTTTTTTTTTTGCTGCTTAATTAAATAGTATGTTCTAATTTACTGTTATATTAAGAATTTTGTGCAAAAAGACGGGGGAATATAGTGAGAATAGGAATGTTTTTGATATTGGGCAAAATCATAGTTGCTCCCTTTCAAGAGAATTACTATAAATTGTCAGTACATATCGGTAATTATTATTAGTTGAAATAAATAGGTACCCAAAGATAGCAAAACACATTTGTTACTTGCATGATTTTAAACAAAGAGTACCTAAATTATCAAAACCTTTTATTGCTAGTTGTTTTCTTTTTTCATTTAATAATAATAATTTTATTTGTAGGACTCTAGAAGACTATGAATATCCCTTAGGACCATTCCAGAAGACAAAATTGCATAATAGTTCAAGAATCATATCAAATGATCGATAATAATCAAAATAATAATGCCCAACATGACTCACACATAAATTACCAAGCTTTTGTAATTTGTAAAAATAATAAAAACAATCAATATTATTTTTTTGCCTTTATTTTTAATTCTTAGGTTTACAATAAAAAAGTACATTAGAGTATATAAACGTTGTTTTTATAAACACTAAGTTTTTGTCCTGGAATATTTTTGCAGATAAGCTCTTGAAAATACTCCCAGTTTATATAAAATATATTTCCTAAATAATACACCAGCTTGAAAAACCAATTAAATCCAGACACTTTCTAGTGTTTTCCGTATAGTACAAATAATTTTACAATCTGGCAGTAACCTAAAAATAAAAAATACAAATTTCAGGTTTAAATAAGCAAACGTAGATTTTTCTCTAAACATTAATACGAGTTTAATGAGCATTATTTTAACTTTTAGCATTAGCAGGGTTAACTTAGGACATTGTAGAGTATATAAATTATAAAAGAAAGATTAAAAGCCATTAAGTAAAAGAGAATATTGCTCCTATGAAAAGATCATTGGTTTAGGTTAGGTTTAGTTACGTAAGGGTTTTCGAGCTGTGAACTGGTAAAAGGAAGAAGAGACACGAATACAAAAAGTAAAATTGAATATCTTTTTAAAGAAACTGGGACGGTATCTCATGGATAATTGAAATAATTTTATAAAAATATTAGTATACTTTTAATGCAAATTTTACTCACAGCTGCTTTTGTTCTTCCATTTAAAAGAGCAATGAAATAATACCTTTCCATATTCAAGTGCACTCATTTTAAAATTAACAATAGACAAGTTATTAATCAGTGTTTAGGCAAAATTTTATGGGGTATTTTTGTAGGACCTTCTTTGTCTGTTATCTAAACATGGTCTTAAGTTTTGATGCATTTCATGGGGTTCCTGGGTTAGTTGCCTTGTCATTAAAGGACTATATGTTTCTTGCAATCTCTTTTAGAAGCTAAAAATATCAAAATTTTTAAAGGGGCACAAATATAAATATAAGACATTTAAACTCACCTTTTTTTCTACCTTACTTGATGCCTCATATTTAGACAAAGAAAACTATCACTAGGTAATAAACCAAAGCATTTTCAATACGTTGTTTACAGTGAAAAACATCATTTTCAACAAATTTAATATTTTTCATAAAACGGTAATAAAATGTTCTAACCTATATCTTTCGTGTATTGTGGGTTAGCTACCTACTGACTGATAGCCTAGTTTACACCGCAAAGATCTTTGGATTCTTTTAAATGAGTTTTAACTTTAGTAATAAAATCAAAATTGGGTATCAAACTTTACTATTTATGAGTTTGCATAGGATGAAAAGTATGCTTGACTTTGACAAATCTGTCATATTTTAAATTTTAATGCGGTGTTGTGCGCCAATTTGTGAAGTTGGCTATGCACGAACGAATATCTTTTTGTTTTCATAAGAGCCTAGAGGAAATAAAGAAAAACTAATAAAACGCAAACAAAAAGGCGCTTATGAATAGTGGAATAGAGCCCCAAGAAAAACGCCTCCTCTGACTTTTGGCAACTAATGGTTTCAGTAACATACAATAACGGTTGAATTTTGATTTGCTTCCATTATAGATAAAAGTTAATTAATGTTACCAGAGAAGTCGGGTACAGGGGTAGTTAATTAGATATTTATTTTATCCAATATTAACTTTAAATGAAATGATGCTAATAAACTTTTCATTCATGGGTCAAAAATAAAAATAAAAAAATAATGCTTTGATATATTCGTTTATAGATAATACTAACACAATTGAGGAGTATAATGTAGTGCCCAGAAAAACGCCTCCTCTGACTTTGGTTAAATGGTTTAAGTAACATCTTTATAATAACGGTTAAATTTTTGTTTACCAGACTATGTTCTTTCTATTTAAAATAATTACAAAAATAGTTGCAATGTACCATCGTTCAAAAAAAAAACTGGAACAACAAAATCTAGTTTTATCTCTTAGTCTATTAAAATATTTTGTTTTGATGATGTCAGAGCAATGTAAATAAATTACCGTCACGTCAAAAAATTTTCAAATATCAGAAATACGATGTCTTATAGACCAGGAGCTACTTTCCTACTTGGATTTTAATGTCCCAGTTTTTTTTGGGCACAATGGTACATACACGAAATAAAATATTTACATGTCTCATGACTGTTTAAATTACATATTAAAATTTAATCAATAGATATGATAGTGACTACATAGGCTCAAGAGATTTAATAAATATTGAAAAAACCTAATAAAAAAAAAACAAATAAAATAAAAAAAAAGCAAATACTCGCGCAGTATCCCTTAAATACACACTGGAAGTCCAGACCTTATATGGATATGTAGAAGGCGGCTACTATAGTAAACGATTTATTGCTTTAAAATAGGAAGGTACTGGTGAAGGCATCTTACCAAAAAAAAATGGACCAACGTGACATCGGTTTAAGGATGGATTCTATCTCTCAGAAAAGACGCGACAACGAAATGTTCAAAAACCATTGCTGAAAACTTAAACACGTTACAGTGGCTAGCTTTGACCCCATACGATATTGATGACGCAGCGATGAAAAAATAAACTTGTCTATGATAATTTTGACCTGACACTACGTCTATATTTTTTCTTGTCTAAGTGTTTAAAGTTATATTTAACTTTTTAAAAATCTAAGAACTTGTGATTAAAAAAATCACTCTTTATTCGTAAATAACGAATTCTACTATCATTTTGTACACGAAAGTACAATAAACAAAGAAAAATTATGTGATGGGAAAAATAACATAAAACTATTTATTAGTAATATTATTGTTCTTAATAATACCGTGTGTCTACAATTATAACAAACTCTTTTTTATGTTTTATTCAATAACGATAAAAATATAATTTCGTACCTTAGTGCATAAGTATTTTGAAATAATATATGTAAAGAAAACTTAAAAACTGTAAAAACTGCAAAAAGTCGCAGAAATGCTCTTTATCGCAAAAAAAAAAATAAAAAATTTTGATAATGTAAAAAATAAAGGTATTAATCAAAATTAATATTGTGTTGTGTAAGATAACTTGCATATCACTAAAAAAATAATATCTAATTTTAGGTTTTAGGTCAGGCAAAACTCGTTTTTATTGATTTTTTTCATGAAAAAGGCATACCTTTTTTGTTAAAAAATATAAGAGAACCGAACTTCTTTAGTAGAGCTATATTATAAAAACGTACAGTTATTCTATTCTATTCAATTTTTTTTTCTTGGTTTTGGTCCCTTCAGGTCCAATCCACCACTCTCCCACTTCCGGACTATTCTTTCCTGGGCTTCGTCGGTGAAAAATCTGGATAATCGAGCTCGTAGCTTCCAGAAATTCCAAAAGAAAACAAAAATAATTTTACAATCGATGCAACGCATAAATTGTCGGCTTTCAAACCAAGACCTGCTACGGGTGTTACGTATAACCTTTACTTTCACTACTGACAGTTCCGATGGCACGCCCATCTATTTCCCGCTATTTGAGAAATACCTCGTGTTCATCACAGCAGGCAAACAGGATACCATCAGCTTATAGGAATCTTCGCTCACAGCGCTTAGATCCAGAAGAAAGATGTCGTCAATTTAGCGTGAATCTTTCCTTGATCTTCGAAAGTAAAAACGTCCGTACGGCACCTCTAACCGCCACTCCGGGAAGAACTTTGTAGTCCTCTACGCACGTCCGCACTGTCCGGAGGTCAAACAAAGAGTCAAGTACAAAGAGTTATGGCATTTTAAACATATGTAAAGGATTGAAGGTGGCTTCCTCTACATTTTACAACAAAAACCTGGGCAGATTTTGATTTCCCAGCCAAAAGAGCTTCTTCTGTACCAAATTTTATGAAAAAATTTGTCATAATAGAAAATAATATTAAAAATACCTTAAATTATTGGTAAATTTGACACCCTGTATCTTGCCAAAGATCAAATTTTTGACTAAGGTAAATGGCGTTAGATCAAAAGATTTTGATCCAAGGAATTTGGTAGCATTTTTTACAGACCTTCTAGAGACACCCTGTATAAAGTATACACTGCTCTTATATAAACTAAAGTGAGCATAAATCCAATCTAGTTTAAGCAATTTGAACCAAAGTTCAGTTTTATTATCTACATAATTCTCTCTATATCTATTTCTTATCAAACAGTAAGATTCACACGACCACCACATGCAAATTTACGTTAAAATAAGTCCTAGAGATAGGGAACACCCGCGGTGACGTACGCCTATTACGCGCGTTGCTTGTGAGATCTGTCTTGGCTGATAAGAGAAAATAGAGGCGGGTATGGGATATTGAGGTGAGACACGTTAAAATTAAATTCAATTGAAACATAAAGCGGTTAAAACTTAATTTTAAAAATATTATTTTAGGCTATAAGTTGAAAATAGGTAACGTATTAGGTGGCAGTTCGCTTTTTGTTTAAAAGTATAAAATGAAAAAGGAGATACATACCGTTTAACTTTTAAACCATTTTGGTCAAAAATAACCTTATATAAAATAATTAAGATGTGCTTTTTCAGACAGCCTCAAATATTTACATCTTCGCATTTTTTTATGACAATTTAAAAGCAAAATGACTCACTTCCCGATATAGAACTATGTTTTTATTTTAAATGAAACACCCTGTATATTTTTCCATATTTCTAAAAAATTAAATCTTTCCCTATTGAAACGCTGTACCATAAGCTATGGTTATTTTAAAAACTAACGGATTTATGAATCTTAAAAGAAAAAATAATAATAATTACGATGACGACAGCAATTAGGAGTATTATATTTGATAATAAAAATTTACTATATATACAAGTTTATAAAAATAATAAAAAAAGATATAGGTTATTTATATTATGAACAAAAGTTTTTTATAATTCTCGTAATAATGTGCAACTATTATGATACCAGAGGTTTCCCCAGGGGAAGTTGTCTTACGACGCCCATTAACTGTCGACAACCAAAAAAAAATGCTCTTTTCCCAAAGGCAACCAACGAGCCTCTTTTTGGAAAATAATCTCTAGAGTGTTTGCTTCATGAGAAGCAGTGCTCTATAAACTCTATATTTTAATGTTTAGGAAGAGATTTAAAATATTTATTGATTTTTCCTTTAAAACACCTTACTCGACTTTAATCAACAAGCGACGCAGCTGGAACGAAAGTGCGACGCCCTGGGGCATCGCGACGCACAGTTTAAGAAGCCCTGACATATACCATTGTTGTCCTATTATTTTTGTAACCATGGATTTGTTGCAGTTTTATAATCAAATAATAGTCTTTGCCGTGCAGTTAATATTTTGAAGCTCAGTAAACTTGTTATTTTTAAATAAAATACACATATACCTAGAATATAGAACAATATACAAGATGATTCATTTAAAAATAACAAGGTAAAATGTCACCACGAAACGACGAATATATGATGAAAAATTATGCCATAACCGCATCTTGACGACCTTATTTGTTTCAAAGTTTTTGCGATCAAAATCGGTCCAGGTAATTGTCTAGAAAGTGGAAGCAACTCCAATTTTAATAAAATTTGGTATACTGGGATTTTTGGGGCGCTGACCGCAAATCGGAAACGTCTCGGTCTCAGGAAATTCGTCATCAAAGTTGAAATTCAAATTATCCTTAGTTTCACTATTTTCCGCCTTCTTTTTGCACAAAATTCGTGATATACAGTAAATTGACACACAATGTTTTACGATTATTTTTAAAAAATCTCTTTTTACCTATTTTACACGTTTTTTCATTAAATTTCAAATCTTTTACTTCTAAAACGCTGCAACCATGCATACACCTATGTTTATGCATGACTGTAGACATTGCGACTTGATTTAAAGTGAACTTTTAATATTGATAAAGAAACGCACAAAACCAATAAAAACCATGTTTTAAAAAGGTTTTTTAATGTTAAATTAAATATTCTCTGCCAATTTAGTGTTATATCAGGAATTTTGTGCAAAAAAAGGGAAAATATAGTAAAAATAAGGATAGTTTGAATTTCAACTTTGATGACAAATATCTCGGAATCAAAACGTTTCCAAAAAAAAATCTTTTAAATTCGTGATCAGCGCCCCAAAAACCTCCGTATACCAAATTTCGTAAAAATCGGAGTTGCTCCCACTATCTAGACAATTACCTTGATCCAAATATGGACGATAACCGTGCATTAAAAAATCCTACTTAATATACAGGGTTCTTTAAAGATATCGGCTCCCAAAAAGCTACTGACAAGATGACGTACTGGTCCCGCTTTGTCTTAACTTTTGATCATCTTCTTTCAACACATTGGCTAAAATGACCAATAAACATTTTGAAATGGCACGACGTATATGGACGTTAGCTATGGATATTAACCAGCTCTTTTTAAAAATTTTAAATTTATTTAAAAAAAGGTACATAGGAACAAAAGTAAGCTTGGTTTGCAAAACTTTTTATGAATCTAACACCTAAAGTTTGAAATAAATAATTAACCGTTTTTGTTCAGCAGGGATCGGGGCAAAATGCGTGCCGCCGCACGATAACGGCGAAAATTGAAATTCTAAATTTGAAAAGAGTTTAATTGAGTCTGTAGGCTGCTTTTCTCGAGATTTCGAAGGATAAAAAAGCTTTGGAAACAAACTTTCTTGATTGTGTTTTATAAAACAAAGGGATTTCTTTATTCCAAAGTAAAGAAAATAAAAAGTTTAAAACATCTCACTTATTGTTTATTAAATAATTTATGGCTGTTAAATGTCTTTTTTTTCGACCGTAAAAAGCAGTTTTTTATTGTTAACATGAAGATAAAGTACTCTTTTCTAGATTAGAGACTACATAAAGTGGCAAAAAGAGTAACTTTTTTTTAACACTTTAAAGCTTTTTTCACACTTTAAATTAGTGTTTTGTTTCCATGCCTAGTATAATAAACTTAAAAATAAAATTTTGTTTGTCGGTTTGACATAGGCTCCCTGGTATTTCATGGATTTCCTAACTTTAATTATTGAAAAATATAAGAAGCCTCCACAATACTGCAACATTATTTTTTATTATCGTGGAAATAAAAAATAAATTTAAGTTTTTGAGTACCAGTGACAACAGAATAATCTAATGTGTTTAGATTTTTCTACTAAACAATTTTTTTTTGTTGAAAACGCTTTAATTTATTGACATTGAACAGAAGTACCTTTTTTTGCTTAGGGTTTAAGCTTCTTAAAAATACTTTTATTTAAGACCGTTAAAAAAATTGCAGGTTTTTTAATCGACAACATGAAGTTAAAGTACTCCATTCTAGTACACTACATAAAGTGTTAAATAAAGTAACTTTTTAACAATTCGAAGCTTTTTTTAAAACTTTAAATTAGTGTTTTGTTTCCATGCCTACTACAATAACCTTAAATATCAATTTATGCAATATAACAGTAAACGCGACATCAGCTGAACAAAACTGTCAAGTTTGATTTGATTTTGATTTCGTCATTATATTTTTTAGTTCATGTGTCACTAGTTTTATATTTTGACAGTTTGCAAATAAAATTAAAATTAGTATTATTTTTACAAAAAGTAAATACATACAATTGTCTAAATTTAAATCATAACAGCATTGTTATGAAGAGGATATATTTTTTTCTTTGTTAATAGGGAGGCTATGCTTTTTGTTGCAATATAATGGCTGTGCTGCAAAAATTAAAATTAATAAGTTTGAATAAATAAAACATGTATGAACTGGTATTTCGGGAAATTTTTATACGGTCGTGGAAAAAAAATAGTATGTAACACATGCATAAAATGCCTCATGGGATTCCCGCACTTGCCTAACGGCTCGTGATGTTAAACTTTCCATTCGTAAAAAAAAGTATAACTTTATGCACTTGTTACATAAATTACTATTCTAATTTACTTGATAGTGTAGGAAATAAAAAAGGTTAAAATATCCATACTTGTTGAATTACTCTTTATAAAAATTGCAACAACTACCAAATTTTGCTGTTTTTAATACATAATAATATATGTGATGACGCTTTGCCGTAAAATAGCACACGAAATATTCCCAATTAATTTTAATATAAGGTAGAACAACCGTAAGAATTTACATACTTAGCAGTACCACTAGACGTTATTCTTGGGGATTTGCACCCCATGCAACGTAAATTTCATTTTTAACTCTGCTAAAGTAGGATGCTTCTCCCTAACATGTACCATACGTGTTCTGTAAAAGACAGATCAGGAGAATGTGGAGGCCAAGGAGAAATATAAACATTATGTTGCTACATAAGCTCTTGCGGGACGATAACGATAAAAATTAAAATTCCAAATTTAAAAGAATTTAATTAAATCTGTAGGCCGCTTGGCTCAAGATTTTAAAGGATAAAAAACTTTGAAAACAAACTTTCTTGATTGTGTTTTATAAAAAAGGATTTCTTTATGCCAAAATTAAAAATATAAACAAGTTTAAAACATCTCACTCATGGTTTATTAAAAATTGAGGAGAAGCAGTTTTTGCATAAGAGATTATTTTAATAAAAACAGCTTTTTGTTGCGCCCTTAAATAACATGTCAAACATTTTTAAGAAGTTTGGATAGAATGAATACAGTTCTCCAAACAAATCTCCAATTTGGCCATGGAACACTATTTAAAATATAATATTTCATACATAGCTCGGTTTTGTTGTTTTTGTCAAAAACTGCGGTTTGCAGATCACCTCTTTAATGAATTTTTGCAATTTACTGGGGAATGTAAGAAATGAAAAAGCTTAAAAATATTCATTATTATTATACTACTTATAAACTTGTAAAGAGGGATTTCTTTAGTTTAAATCAAAGAAAATAAATAAAGTTTTAATCACCACACTTATTGTTTATTAAATAATTGATGGTTTTTAAATGTTTTTCTGTAAAATGGCAAAGTAGCCTAGGAAATAGAAGAGTTTTAAAATATTGTTTAAACTATTAGGTTTAATGTGTTTCAGTTCAATTTATATAGTTAATTACAATTGGAAACTATTGCCTATTAAAGCTTATCAAAAATTTATACAGAAAGGTCATGGGCGGTTAAACGTACTATATACAGGGTATCCAGAAACCGACAAATATTAGGGGCGATTTTACATTAAAAAATTAAAAACAAACACATGTATCTTTGTGTATAAAATTTTTAAAAAACTATATTATATCGCGGGTGACCTGGCAGTACCTCCTATCTGATTTCGACCATTTTTTGCAGGAGGACAGTAAAATTGTTTCTCCACGACCGTTAAAAAAAATGCTGTTTTTCTAATCGTTAACATGAAAATAAAGTACTCCATTCTAGTACACGACATAAAATGTTAAAAAGTAACTTTTTAACACTTCAAAGATTTTTTTACACTTTGATATTAGTGTTTTGTTTTTATGCCAACTACAATCAACTTAAATATCAATTTAGGCAATGTAACACTAAACGCGACATCAGCTGAACCAAACGGTCAAGTTACCTTTGATTTCGTCATTATTTCTTTTAGTTTATGTGTCACTAGTTTTAAAATTTGTCAGTTTGCGAATAAATTTATTGGAAATTATTTAAAATTAATAGTAGTAATCAATTTGGATAACTAAGAAATAGAAAAGGAATTTATACTGTTTTAGTATTATTTCTACAAAAGAAAATACATACAATCTTCTAAAATTAAATCCCGGCATAGTTATGAAGAGGATAATTGTATTTTAAAAAATAAAGAGGCTATGATTTTTTATTGCAATATAATGGCTGTACTGCAAAAATTAAAATTAATAAGTTTAGATAAATAAAACATGTATAAAATGGGATTTTGGGAAATTTTTATACGGTCGTGGAAAAAATATAGTATGTAATACATGCATAAAGTGCCTTTTTTTACTCATGGGATTGTCAAACTTCCCTTCGTAAAAAAGTATCACTTTATGCACTTGTTACATAAATTACTATTATCTACTACTGTTTTAAAAATAGTTAAAATGTTTTGGTAGGTTACCTACAATATATTAATTTCTCTCTTGTTTTGGGGCTGAGCTCTTAAAATGTTGCATATAAAGGGTAAAGACATAGTAAGCGTAAAATATTTCCAAAGCCGTCAATTAAGATTAGGGTTTAAAAAAATCATTAGACAAACAGTAATAAATGCGAAACTAAAGGTTATGTTATGTTATGTCATATAAACTTTAACTACTTATAAAATTAAAAATACAAGTAGTTTTCTCTTGAGAAAAATCAGGTTTTTAAAATTTTTGCAAACCCTGTATACAAATTTCACATTTTTTTTTATCATAATATTATTTTTCTTTTACAAGCAAACATTCTTATAAGAAATTTTTTTTTTTAAATATGCAAATTCTATTTATTTGTTCCTTTATAAACCTCATCTAAAGATATTTTGTAGAGAAGATATTTTAAGATACATTTTTACCTTAAATAAATAAACAACTACAAAAGATAGCACTGGCTCGTAACTAAATTATCCGTGTAGCCTTAGGGCCAGTTTTTTAATGACGTAATTACTAGGCGCCGCTAACTTGCTAAAGAGGTGCTTTTAAAATTACAGGCGTTATTAAAGTTGCACATTGTAACTTAACAATTTGTCCGTTACTATATGATTAAGCTATTTACCTAAATAACGCGCCGTCCACATTAAGTAAGTACTGTATTAATGTTATCATTATCATCTTTGCAAAAAGTAATTGGTATGAAAAGACATCCATAAGATATACGGGGTTTTACAAGAAACACGACATTTTTTTTAAATAGTTACAAAACGACTCCAGGACTCTTTGTTAGACCTCCGGACAGTGCGGACGTGCGTAGAGGACTACAAAGTTCTTCCCAGAGTGGCGATTAAAGGTGCCGTACGGGCGTTTTTACCTTCGGGGATCAAGGAAAGATTCACGCTAAATTGACGGCATCTTTCTTCTGGATCTAAGCGCTGTGAGCGAAGATTCCTATAAGCTGATGGTATCCTGTTTGGTGGTGAACACGAGGTATTTCTCAAATGGCGGGAAATAGATGGGCGTGCCATGGGAACTGTCAGTAGTAAAAGTGAAGGTTATACGTAACACCAGTAGCAGATCTTGGTTTGACAGCCGACAATTTATGCATTGCATCGATTGAAGAATTATTTTTGTTTTCTTTTTGGAATTTCTGGGAGCTACGAGTTCGATTATCCAGATTTTCCGCCGACGAAGCCCTGGAAAGCATAGTCCGGAGGGAGGGGAGTGGTGGATTGGACCTGAAGGGAGCAAAACCAAGAAAAAAAATAGAATAGAATAGAATAGACTCCATTTTTAAACTACAGGAAAAAAATTGGAAGTATGATTTTTTATTTAATTTTATTTTAGGTATTTAAAAGGCATACTAATAGGAGCGTCAGAACTTTAAAATGTTACTGTGGCAACATTGCTTACAATTATGTCACCAAACTGTCATAGTTGTGTTCAGTAGTGTCTGGTACGTTATTATGGATTATATGGAATTACGATTCCACAACGAGTAGAAATTATTAAAATTTATCATCAAATGCGGGTTATTTCGAAAAATGGTAATGTGAACTGTCCGCCAAGGTCATGCGACCTCTCACCCTTGAATTATTTTCTGTGGGGCTACCTTAAATCTCAGGTCTACGAGAATAGGCCACGAAATATTCGTAACCTCAAGCAGAACATCAGACGCACCATTAAAAATTTACTGGTTGATATAATTGAAAAGGTAATCAGAAATTGGGCCACAAGAATCTATCCAACTGAATAAAGTAGAGAGGGGCATTTTAACAATATTATTTTCAAAACATAATGCTTTTTACTTGTAGTTATTACTTTGTGTCATTTCAAAGTTCTGGCGCTCTTATTGGTAAACCTTTATATTTTTGCCAGAATTCAGTAAACCTAACCCTTGTTTCACACTTGCTGGGCCGGAATGTCGGCGACGGACGAACGCTATTAAAGTGTATGGAGTCATTCACATGCTAAGAATCCGGATAGTCGGCAAGCTCTCATAAGGCTCTATATAATTTTTTATTTCTCTGTGCGGCCCGGCTCGGCTCGACTTCTTTATGGTATTAGTACAGCAATCGCGGCTGACTGGTGTGTTTTGCACCGCTTCATCGCCGACTTAGCGATAACCGCTTAGATACTTCAATAGAAAGTAAACACCTCAACTTCAATAGAAAGTAAACACCTTAACAAGCTAGCTTCAAACTTTGAAGATAAGCTATCAAAGCAAAAAGGTAATAATTATAAAAAATAAATACGCGATCACATGACGCCAATTTGCGCCCTCTCTGGGTTAGGCCGAAAAGTTGTATCTCCTTCTCGTGAGATTCCTTTTCTTTTAAACAAAGCCTATCTCCTATCTTAAAAATTTGGTGACCTTTTTAGATGATCTAATTTCCTTTTATGTAATTATGTAAAGTAAGTCCAATATATTTATACCTCCACAGGCAACACACAATACGAATGGGTCAATCCTCTTAGTAAATTATGCTTTGCCCCATGTTTCCTTGTTAGACCAACGTCTTCCTATATATCGTTATCTTATTCGTAAATATCTACAAACTTGAAACTTTGTCCAAGCAAGTAAAGGTCTCTGCTGAGTTGCGGTCTTGGTGTTGGCAATTACGACTTGTAATTTCATTTCGAACTTCTCACCTTCATTTGCAAATGGGGATTTTCAGTGGTGTACGTGGCAGAATTTGTGAGAAGATTAAATTTAATAAAGAAATATAATACGGGATTTGTATTTATTTTTTTGTGCTTCAAAAACCAAAAGTTGGTCTTTCTTTTATCATACCGACTGGTATTAACGGGTGTCTACGAATTGATAGTATACAGAGAAAAAGAAATTTCTATGCCATAATATTAAGATTTATTTAAACATACACATACGGGGTGTCCGGAAAGGTGAGGTCATAAATGATAGGGGTGATAGAGCGAGTCAAATAATGTTAGTACTTTTTAGTACTTTATATAGAAAAAAGTTCCATCGCGGTTCGTTAGTGAGTTATTGACCTTTAAATTTAGAATTAAAAAATATATTTTAATTATAATTTTTAAACTATCGCCACAGTAATAATAATATTTGGGAAATTAAATAACCTCATACGAACTCTTCTTTCCACAGATAAACTGCCTTTCTGTAAGTCGCGATTATACAAGGTAAGACAATTTTTTTTTTCATTTTTGACAGAGGTAAAAAATTGGCATTTTGCTTTGACCGTTTGATCCTCTCATCTGTTTTCTACAAAAAAGGTATTCCTTATTCAAAACGATCGCTTGTATCGTTTTTCATAAAATCGCATTTTACCTACAGACAAACCAGCATTCAATAACAAAATATATTTATTTGAGGAAATTATTAAAATACGATAAAATCATTAAAAACAGTTTTCATTTGTATTACAAACTTTTAAGGGCTCACAAACATAATTTTTAATAATTTTACCATATTTTACCGATTTTCTTAAGAAAATGGAATTTTTAATTAACTACAAAATGCTGGTATATCGATTTAAATAAGGTATACCTTTTTCATAGAAAAAACATCAAGAAATTAAACGGTCAAAGCAAAATGTCAAATTTGTCTTACCCTGTATAAACCCGACTTACTAAAGAGTCATTTACCTATGGTAAGAAGCGTTCGTATAAGGTTATTTAATTGCCCAAGTAACAGTGGTACTGTACCAACGGTTTGAAAAGTTATAAATAAAATTATATTTTTTGTTCTAACTTAAAAGGTCAATAACTCCCTAACGAAGCGCGATAGAACTTTTTTATATAAAGTACTACATTATTTTTACTTTCTCTATTAACTCTATCATTTATGACCTTGCCTTTTCAGATAACCTGTATTTAAAACTAAAAAAATAAACTTTTGAAAGAATGAATATAATACAGGTGGTATTTTTTTAACTTTCTTAAAAGGTATTTCTAATGGAGGCAAATATACAGCTTACACCTAATTTTAATGAACTTCTATAGTAAGCAAATATACTTTCGAAGATATTTGGCACGTACTGTATAAATCCCTTTACACCTTTTCATAAACAAGAGATCAGTAGCCAAGAAATCGACTTATGGTACCAGAAACTTTTGCATTGAAAGTAATGTACATCCTATTTATACCGGGACTTAAAACTAATTTGGGTTTGTAAGTAAAAAACAAATTGTAAAAAACTTTTTTTTCGATCGGGCAGACATCGACATATTTCCAATAGCTCCGAAATACATTATTGTTGTAGGTAGAAGGCGTTGCTAGGCGACGCGACGTCCTTTTAAGTCATGGACGGGAATATTTTTCCGTAGACACAGCTATTCCTATATTTAAAATATTTAATTCTGACGTTTGTCAAAAGTCAATCAACAATACATGACAATGTGATACTTTATATTTATTACACTAAAAAAATAATATTTAATTAAACATGTAACAAAAATTTAAAAAATATAGTATTTACAACTGGTAGGAAATAGTATATTACATCACAAGTGTCGAAAGTTAGAAGATATATTTCACACGAGTAGGAATGTTGTCGCACGGGGTGATAGCCGAGTTCGACAATACCACGAGTGTAAAAACCACTTTTGGCACGAGTCAGGTGCAATATTTTTCCTACTACCAAAACATATTTATATATCAAAACTCCTAAGTTAGTTCGTTTATATCATTAATTTAAACACAGACAAGATAATCTGACAAAATCTTAGACGTAAATCAATGTCAATGCCATAAAATCGAAATAAATAAATTACCTTGAATTGTATGTAAAAGCATGTAAGTGTTTAATTAAATTTTTTAAATTGCGTAATAACACCTTATCCGTAAACAAAACTTACAGTTCCAAATGGATTAAATTTCACCTCACCAATTTTTATTTAACCAGCTATTAGCCTCTTCCTAACAAGGTATGATTTATTTAGAAAAAAATCGCCTGGCATTTTGTGGTAAGTTAAAATTTTACAAATAAAGATTCCTACTTTGGCATTCGAAGCTTTAGACACTTCCATTGATTAATGGGTTGCCTATTATTATTAAAAGCATTTGCTTGAAAATAATGTCTATAAATAAACTAATAAACCCTTAAACATAAAATTAAAATGAATATAATTTGAAAAAAAAAGATGTGTGTTAGCACTGGTAAGTCAAAACCTTTAGTTTGTTGAAAATATACTGTAAATACATTTTTAACGACAATTAAGCATCTGTCATATGTACTTTTTAACACTAATGTTGAAAAGTAGATTTCAACACGCGTGTGATATTATTCATTTTCTAAAGGATCAAGGTGTGCGTTTCATGTTATTTTCATATGATGATGGACTTTTGGTAGTTGCCTTTACCATCGTCCGGAAATATATTGCTTTTTCTACATATTACACAATTTACTATTACAAACAGTTTAATGATTTTATAGGATTATAGTTGTTAAGACATTTAAGCAGAATTAAAAAAATACTTTTAATCTAAATTACATTCTAATATGTTTAATTTTACTATTCTAAATAGAATTCAATAAAATATTATTGTTTATCTAACTAAATTTGTTTTAATTATATTAAAATTTGTATTTAAAAGGTAATGGTAAATAATAGTTCATAATTATTTAATAAATCCATGTTATAAACCAACAATTTTAGCAAATTGGTAAATTTATTTACCAAGTTTTTTTGTGACATGAAAACCAGTTAATTGATTTCATAGCCTTAGGTCTAAAATTATTATTTAAAAAGTAATTTTTAAATTTTTTTGTTTCATTGACCAAAATGTGAAACTTGACAAAATTAAGAATTGGGTCAATATTAACCTCCTCTATTTAATTAAAAATTAGTAATTTAGCATTGTTCCAAAGCCACTGGGACATGAGTATTAAATAATATTGGTATTTTTTTAAAATATGGAACTAAATAAAACTTAGTATGCTTTAATTGAAAATTGATTTAAAAATATGTATTCTTATAATTTAAATTTAAAATTAAGGTTGCTTTTTATACCTATTTTGAACCATTTTAATTGCAAATAACTTTAGAACAAATAAAGTTAATAAAATGTAGTTTTTGCAGAAAGTCTCAAAGTTTAAGGGGTGTTTTATCATATCCTTACAATTTAATTGTGACATTCCCAAGGCACAAAATAAAATAACCACTGTATTGCTACTCATTTTAAATGAAACATCTTGTATATTTTTCTATTTTTCTAAAATTTACCCTTTCACCTTTATAAACTGTAACATAAGCTACGTTTACTTTTTTAAATAATGGATTAATTAATCTCTAAAAATTGACTGCATGGCCAACAGGAGTATTATTTGACAATGAAAATTTGATACACACGAGTTACACAAAAAAGTCGTAACAAAGCAATAGATTAGTTACAAAATTAACAAAAGATGAAACAAAAGTAATCTAGCCTAAATGCAACCATTATTGTTATATTGGTGATACAATGTATGCATCTTCTCTACCGTTCCGTAATTTTAAAATCACCTATTCACAAGTGCTCGATGCAAACTGTTAAACTTAATAAGCCTAAAAACAAAACAGCCAATATTATTTTTTAATATGGAACCACTTTGTTGTATTAAATAGAACATCCTGTATATTTTTAATACTCGTAAAATTTTATATTTGGCCTTTATATAATATTTAACATAGACATTTTTGCTATACAGACAGGTCCATACTACTAGAAACATACACTGGAAACTGATGAATTTACAGGGTGAACAAAATTAAACTTGTACACTTTTTAACTAATAATAACTTTTATCTGTTGCGCCTATCTTTTAATTTTTAAAGGGCTAATAGGTTTATATTTTTTGTTTAGGGTTTCCAATTTTGGGCAAATAGATTTAGACAGGACTGGACTTAAGGGACTTTTTTAAAAATATTGTATTTAACCTCGTTGCAAAAGAAATCGGATTTAGCTACAATTAGGCTAATACATTTAACTTGTAGACAAATTATGGAAAATGATTCAGTAAAAGCGAATGTATCAACAATTTAGGGAGTTATAAATTATAATTACGTTTGATAAACAATGATCCCCATAAAGCATGCACTTCTCTCGATTTTAAAAGGAATTTTTGCAACAACTCCCGAAAGTCCAGTCCTGTTTAAATATATTTGACTAAAATTGGCAAACCTAGAGAAAACATATGTACCTATTAGCCCCTTAAAAATGAAAAAGATAGGCGCAACAGATAAAAAGTCATTGTTAGTTAAAAAGTGTGCAAGTTTAATTTGGCCCACACTGTTTGCTTTGATTGGTAAACGTTTCCGTATGACTACCGTACGAGATCTCAATTTGTAATTAAACCACAATCCACAATTTTATCGCATCGTTTTTGCGAGTTTTATACCTTTCGACCTTCATGACGGACAGAAGTAAATTCATCAATTCCCAGTGTATGTTTCTAGTAGCGTGGACCTGTCTGTATAAACGTTAAAAAAAATCGAAGAAAGGCATTTTCCATATTTACTATGATGTTTTAAAAAGTAATCTAGCCGCACTTCAACTAAAATTTTGTAAATAACGTATACCTAGTTCTGATTCGTATTTTCTTTTTATATTAAATATTGCAAATTTTTCCTATAAAATAATATTCTGAAACGCCATGGAGTTAATTTTATTTTAAGGGAAAAAATTAGATTTTCTAAATAATAAAAATTTACATATGATATTATGACAAAATTTTCCGATACCGGAAACTCAGTTAATTTTAAACACCAGTTACATATGTCACTCATGACACATATGTCAAACTATTTTCAGTTTGAGATACAAAAATAATCTAAATCTTAATCATTTTTAATTTAAATATTAGTTAATATTTTATTTTTATTTTTAACTTAATTTTTAACTTGACAACGGTGGCAGACTTGCCACCGAAACGTCGTTTTTAATTAGAATTTATTGGGTTTTTGGGGGTTTTTCTTTTATTTTGTTTCAGGCGACCGGCCAGTTCATAGGGGTCAATAGGGCTGAACAGGGTCAGCTCGTATACCCGGGACCAAGACCGAAGCGGTCCCATTCTTTCCAGGCATGTACTCAACAAGAAGACCATCCAATCAGTTAATTTTGTTTTTAAAGTATCTAATGGAAAGAGTTGTGCTGTTTACAAAAGACTTTTAATTTTAAGTATCCATTTTCAAACATATTGATACTAGTATAACATTGTAAAGTTACTACACCACTGTTGATTTTCTACAGCATCGCCGCAAGAGCAAACTTTACGATTGTAATGTTTCCTCCTTTCCCAGGTGGCGCTATTCGCGAATTGTGTGACTTATTATGCAAGTTTCTATAGTCGAGAGGTTAAATTATAATGAGAAACTGACGTATTACAGAGAAATTAAACCATTCTACATATGCAAGCGATTATTAGTTTATTACAAGCTGGCTTATTGTAACAAATTTTAGAATATAACAGCCGGGATTTACTGAAATGAGATATACGTGATGCTAACAATAAACTAACCACCATAAAAACATCTTTTTTAAGGATAATAGTTTGTATTATAGTTAAAACTGTAAAAACCAGAGAGTACAGGGTTGCGCCTTTTCGTTGACCTTGCAGGGTATAGCGAAAACTAAAAGAGATAGAACAAATCTGATGGCACAATCTTTACTTCGATTTTTAAAACAAAAAGTGAGTTCGTTTAAGAAATTGCTAGCAGAGCGAGCAGATGCAGAGAAAAAGTCACGTCCCTTTGGAGCTAACAGAGCTGATAGCAGTTACCGAACGCGTTCTAAAACATTTGACAGTTCGACCTACTTGCGAATGAATGGCCATTTACGTGATCTGTCATATCTTCGGGATTAATGCAAACAAATTCGCAAATTTTACAAGAATACAGTAAACAACCAACTAAATCTTCTGATTCCATGTCTTTTTTGAAAAAATGACAATATTTTGAAATTTCTCGTTTTCCAACCTATAAATGTACCTGATTTTGCGTTTTCTATTTTTGACATAAAAATTTTAGATCTGTCCGCTCGGCGATTTGACTTGAGGCGATCCGAGCTAGCTCCGAGCATTCAGATCTTCAATTATCGAACACAGAGCAGATCTAGTCAAGCTTACAGATGTACTAAACGAACGGAAAATTTGACAGTCGGGCGTTTCGAGGTAACAGATTAGTAATAAACGAACTCACTTAAATTCAGTGGTTAAAGTGAATCTTGGCTAAATTAATTTATTTTAGGGATACAGAGTGTTTATTAAATTTTACTTATTTGGCTGGACACTTGTAACTTGCCTGACATTAGAGATAGAGAACAATGTAAATAGAAAAGTGTTAGGGACTCACACGTTGAGTTCAGTGGCGTACTTTTACCTTACATTTTTCGAATAAAAAAATGACAAAACTTAAATTTTTTAGCTATTATATATTCGTACAAATTAAGAAAAAGTAATATACAGGGTATTTAATTAAAAAAGACATAGGTCCGATATGTATTTTTTGTATCCTTTTTATTTTCATGGAAATTGATTTTCTTTTTCCTTACTTTTTACACTCAATACTTTTTGTAAAAATTCCAAGAAAATTAAGTACCAAACATTTTTAAAAATAAATGAAATATAGAGTTTTAACCTAATAACACACTTTTACTTGCTATTTTCGTATAAATACTCAAAAGCTTAATTAATATTTTAAAGTGAAACTTAATGTGAACAAAGGCATAAACAGCAAACAAAATAATAGCAAAAGTGAAAAGTTTAATAAATTTGAAAAGCCGTCAAGCTGCCATTTCACGTACTAAATTATTTACGGAGCAAACTCTACTTTGCCAAGATAGAAATGGATTAACTTCTACTGGTCCGTACACTGTCTTTAACTTTAATTAATAATGAAAGAAGAGTGGAGAACTAACAAACTCTTTAATAAAATTAGTTATTAAAATTTTACTAGCCTTTTATAGAGTAGATTTGCAGAAAAACAATAATATATTTTAAATGCTTAAGCCCCCTAGCGCCCCCTAATTGCGCGCCCAGACACACATTATGACATGAAGTTTCTATTTCAATTTTTTCTTGGTTTAGGTCCCTTCAGGTCCAATCCACCACTCATCCTCTTCCGGACTATGCTTTCCAGGGCTTCGTCGCCGGAAAATCTGGATAATCGAGCTCGTAGCTCCCAGAAATTCCATAAACAAAACAAAATAATTCAACAATCGATGCAATGCATAAATTGTCGGCTGTCAAACCAAGATCTGCTACTGGTGTTACGTATAACCTTTACTTTCACTACTGACAGTTCCCATGGCACGCCCATCTATTTCCCGCCATTTAAGGAACATCTCGTGTTCACCCCCAAACAGGATACCATCAGCTTATAGGAATCTTCACTTACAGCGCTTAAATCCAGAAGAAAGATGCGGTCAATTTAGCGTGAATTCCTTGATTCCCGAAGGTAAAAACGTCCGTACAGCACCTCCTAGCCGCCACTCCGGGAAGAACTTTGTAGTCCTTTACGCACGTCCGGACTGTCGGGAGGTCAAACAAAGAGTGACATAAGGTTTCCGAAGTGCATCTCACAACATACCGTGTTACCTGGCTCTGACTATTGATAACCGTCATTTAGATACGCAATGGCAGCAGTTCCGGATTAACCTATAGGCAAATTAACAATTGCTTAGGGCATTACGTTGTTGGGGACACCACAAAGGAGGCATCTTTTTTGTGTTTTAAAGAAAGGTTCGGTTAGTTAAAACAAAGAGAATGGAGAAGGGGAGAGAAACAGTTGATTTACCCCCACCAATTAAGAAATGGCACACACCTGCGACTGGTGATTGTGTTCAGCGACCAAAGAGCTCGTCAAAGTTTTATTATATTCTTGCTTAACGTTGGTAAAAAGTACGTGCTTGGTTAAAAGTATGGATTTATTTATAATTTTTTGTTTCAGTACGCACTTTTTACGTAACATTTTTGTGTCTGAATCAATACTATCAGCCAAATATTTTGCGAACTTTCACCGGTTTGATGGTTAACTTAACACAGCGGGATTACTCGTCATGCGCATGGGAGGTTGTTTTTCCGGCTTGCTATTGGCTGTTATAAATGTCAAAACTCTTGACTTTCACATGTTCAATATGGCTGATGTTTTGTGATTGTTGTGGCTGTATATTTGTTTTGTGTTTTATTCGGTTTGATTTTACGTGTGACCTGTGTTATAGATATAAATTATTGAGACAAAATTTGTGGAAATTTATGGGTTTTTTAATAAATTATTTTTTAAATTATTTACGTTGTTTTTTTTTTTTTTTTGAATAAAAACAAATTAACACTTTATCTAGGATTTATTTATGTAACAAAACATTATATACATTAATATTTTATATACATCCGTAAAATATATTTAATGAATATCTTGCTGGAGGTAAAAGCACAATGAACCAATAGAGGATTTCTGTGTGCGTCACTCTTTATTTAAAAATTTGCTTGAACTGTAAAAGTCAGACAAATGATCGGTTTAAAAGTATTAATAGTGATAAAAATTATACTAAAGCGAAAAAATAAAAAGGCCTAAAGCCTAAACACTTAAAAACTTAATAACTGACCCAGTAAGGTACAAACCAAGATATAGAGTGTGTCTACTTAAGTTCGTACCATAAGGCAAACTTATTATTAACACGTTCGCTACCAAGCGGCTCATATATGAGCCAGTACAATTTTAAAATAGACCGCCGGCTCAAATGTGAGCCGGCTACATTCATAATACTAAATGCGAGTTTAAAAATTCGGGGTTTCCTGTAGTAGTTTTGTTTTAAAACACGGTCTGTGTAATGCTTCGGCTCGTATGTGTGTCAGGTGGTCTGGGTGTAGCATTTAGTATAAGTATAGTATTTATTTTAGTTCATTTTTTGGATATTTAGAAGATATTTTTGTTTAGTTTTTTTATGTCAAAGATATCATAGAAGCATTTTTTTAGTTATTTTTTTAGATATTTAGAAAAAAAAATTATGTCGTCTTTTGCCAAAAATTTTGTACAAGAAATATATATATTTTTTAAAGATTTTAGTTTAGTTTTTAGATTCTTAGAATTATTTTTTTTTATTAACGATTTTTGATATCAAAAATGTACCTATATAATGTTAGCAAATATCTATATCTAGTGAAAGTAACTTTTATTTACGACTCGAGGTCTATTTACAAAAAATGTAATAAAATGGACCACCGACTCATATATGAGTCGGGTTAAATAAACACTCAAATATGTTGAATTCCAACACTACAACTAATTAGCACTTCAATAAACATCAAAATAAAGTAATTTTACAAAAATAATAAAGTGGTTTATGGGGTCGAAACACAAAATGAACCTCGGTAGCGAACGTGTTAATTTTACGAAAAAATTTAACCATTCAATATTAATTGTTTTCAGTGGTAGGTATATGAAATATCTTAAAAAATATAAATTTATATTAAGAGGAAAGTACACTTATTTTTGTCAATATTGAAAATTTGTGGAAAAAAGATGTTTAGGATTAGGATTTTTTTTCTGCAATAACGAGCATTTTTGAGCTTCTTTTACAAAAGTATTTTATTTCAAAATAAGTATATGTGGAAAATTAAATTTTCATTGTTAATTAAAACCTACAATCTTATCTGCTTCCTCATACCTAAAAAAACAAGTATGTAGATATCGAATAAAATGGACCAAGCACAGTGGCCTATGGAAACTGAAATCCTACTACGCTTTTCTTAGTATAAGTAGGTAATATCACAACAATAATATTAACTTATAGACTATATTACCTTTCAACTAAATAGGATCAACATAAATCTAAAATTTATTTGGTTGGTAAGTTTGAGCATGCCATTTTCATATATTTCTAAAATTATACACTTCTTTTACATTTAGTACCATTTTTTATGCTAAATAAGTAATCTCGCAATAAAAGTTTAGTTTTCAAGAAATAATTCTATTTAGATTTCTATTTTCAGTTCTCATTTCCCTAAAATTTATTTGCTATACATTTTTCCACATTAACCTATTCCAATCTAAGAAAAAATAGTCTTCTACCAAATAGATTTTAATACACCATTAGCACTAAATTACATATAAAATATTAATAAATTTCAGTATAAACCACATTTTACACTTTTTATTAATGTTTTATGTATATTTACTCAATAAATCAATGTTTTTGAATATACCGCCGATTTTGACACTGGGAGTGCGTATGCAAATGCCCTGTCATCCCGCAGATCCTTTCTTCAAATTGTGCCACTTTTCGAAACGGCGATTGATCCTCTATCCTTGTCTATTCTCTTTGAGTTAAAACGAAATGTCGTATGATTAAAAAAAATGGTAATCTTCTTTTTGCTTTTCAAAAAATTTTGAGTTAGTAAAAAGAAATGTTGTGTATGTGGAAAAGAGGTGGTGACCTTTTTGTTTCTCTTCAAAAAATTTGGGGTTGGTAAAAAGAAACAATTTAAAAATGTGGGGACCTGTTTTTTGGTCCACAAAATTTTACTGTCGGGGGACATCACAAGTGCCTAGGGAATTAGGAAGTCCTATTCCGGCACTGAGTAGCAGTCACATTTTTGAGATTTTTACGGTCTTACGCAGTCAACAAATCGGTGCATTTAAGAGCATAAATATTTAAATGCGATGACCAATGCCGAAGTAATTTTTTTTATTAATTTTACAATCATAAATCCATAGACAGCATATAAATATGTAAAGAAAAATATTTGTTTTATCGGGTGCCCAATTTGATATTTTTAATTTTTAAACTGGATAATCAGTATATTTTTTTGTTTTTTTTATATTACGAAATATATTATGTTTATTAAAATACTAAATGCAATATTTTAAAAAGAATCTAACCATATCAAACACTACGGAACACACTTTGGTACTTTTAATTATTTTTGTTAAAACATTTTTTTTCCGTGATGGGAAAAAATTTACATTTAATTTTTGTTGACAGGTACTAAAAGGTGACTTTTATTTACCTTTATTCCCAAAAAAAAACAGTACTTTTTTTCCGGATATACATAGACGTACGTAAAGAAACATATTTAATTTTAGAATATTGTTTTTACAAAACCTATATTTTTTTATATCAAAAGTGCAATCAGACATTGTTTAACTTTATAATATTTAATATAACTACAAAAAAAAACACATAAAGCTCTAATTTTTTTATTTAAGTACGTTAAATTACATTATTGCATTGACAGATATTTAATAATTATTTTGAAGATTTCTATAGCAACTCACTCTAATTGCCGTTTTACATACAACAGACGACTGGTTTAAAAGTTCAAATTTTTATTATTAATTTTCTACCTTTATTAAATTTTAACAATTATGTATTTTTAACAATAAATCTTCGTTTTCCGGAAAAGTTTTAGGCTTCTGGTTTATTGTCTCCCTTTGTTTCGCGTCAAGAGACAACACAACGTCAAGCTAAAATCCAGAATTTTTTTCCTTATATAATAAATAACTATTATTATTGTTTTTTTATTTATAAAGGTTTTTTTGCTTTATTAATCTAATATTGTAAAGCATAACATATTATTTAATAAAACGGTAATAGAAAATTAAAAAAATAAATAAAAATAATAAAAATATGGTAGTTGACCGTACTCCAAACGGCTAAGCCGGACAGTGGAGTAGCTATGTAGGTCACCAGAGGCAATTTTAAAGTCATGACCAAACACAATAGTGACTCACCGACCCTCGCCGTGCTTCCCGTACTTTGAACGCATCTAACGGAAAACCCAGACAATGCATTGATAAATTATGTGCCCATGCGCACAAACCCGTTTTTCACCCATGAAAGGTACCTTTTGTTTTGCGCAGGTAATAACTATTGGCAATCCATCTAGATTAGTTGGTTTACGTCTATTTCGATGTTTTATAAAATTTTTACTATTTCCATTTATGGTTTTAAGGCAGTTCTAAAGGTCCCTGAGTTGGAGGTTCCCGCGGCATTCCCCCTCCAGCCTTTTGGTAGCACCGCCACTGAAGCCAGACTAAGCGAGGATAATTCCTGTTTGATAATGTGTTTGGCACAGACGCCTTAACCGACGGTGATAATTGGTGCCAAAGCGCACAAAAACCGTTTTTAATCGTTAAACATAAAGGTCAAAGCACACTAGGTGCTCAAGTCTCGGTACGCTAACGGTCTGGTCAAATATTTTACTTGCTATTTAAATGTCATTCAAGGTCATTTATTTATCTTTTTGACATCCCACGAAGGTCTATGCCTAAATACCAGAGTACCGTGGGTGTCGGGTTATTAGATGTTTAACCCATCGTTCCCCTGTTCCGTCAACGTTGTCCAAGCACTGAAACATGCAGTTGCATTTCACAGCACCTTTTAGACAACGCGGTAGTGCTACCACGGTCGTTATTTTTAAATAACTACTACCTAAATATGTCTCCCCGCTGGGAATCGAACCGCCGACCTCTGGCTTCGAAGATCAAAGCTCTGTCCACTAGGCCACGGAGGAGACATGTAAAATATTTGATCGGACGGTGAGCGTACCGAGAGTTAAGCGCCTAGTGTGCTTTTACCTTAAGTTATACTTCGCGCAAGCGATATCTTCTAGTAATCAATGCTAGATCAGTGACTATGAACCATATAATTACCAACCGTGGCCCTTAACTTTGCTGATATTTCATATAATGGTGTTTCAATGTTACTTTAACCAAAGTAAAATAAACACAGGCAAAATCGCTATGGATTTTGATTTAAAAAAATAATTATAATTATTTATATTAAACAAAAATCGATACGAAACAGTTGCATTTAATTAAAAAGGAACTTTAACGACGAACGAAGTAATAGCGAAAGCGAGAACTTTAATAAATTACAAATGCCGTCAAGCTGTCATTTCGCATGTTGAATTAATTATGCACTAAACTGTACTTTGCCAGGATAGAAGTGAATTACCTTTTATGGAACTGTACATTGTATTTAACTTAGATCATTAATAAAAATAAGAGTATTGCTTTGAAAATTATTATGTTTTATTGTAATTACACTTTTCTTTAGAAAATAGAAATAAATATATTATTAAAGAACTTGCTATTAAGTCTGTTACTTTGTGACCGTCTGTAAAAAAAAATATTTGACAAGCCATAATTCCCACAGTACCACAAATTATCAGAATACCCAGATGCGAAACTAAGCGTGTTCGATGAAATTTCTCACCACTATCGTCCCTCCCACTGCGTGGTGGATATACACCCCACGATTTAGTACGTGACCTAATGCTCATCTAGGTATCAGTTAGTCCCATACTTTTGTTGATATAGAACGTGACATAAGTTAGTTAATTGTGTTTAGTTGTTTGTGAACTTTTATGTTTTTATATTAAAGTGTTAAGTGTTAGTGTCTTGTTAAATTTTTTACTGTTTAATATTGGATATAAATGTGTATATTTATTCTGTTCCTCCATCACCGGGAGCGGATCACTTTTAGATTCCCAAAGGACCACTATTTTAAGACTATTTAACATAAATACATAGCTTTTACAAATTACTTAAATATGTTACTAAAGTTATTGATATTAATCATTATGTGCCTAAACACAGAAAAATATTTTGTTATTTATAGCCGCACTGCCATTTAAAAGGCTATATTTCAAATTTAAAAAATGAGGTGTTTTTTCAGTATTTAAAAAAATTACATACTTCCAAATAAAAAAAAACAAATTAATTAGGTTTGGTTATTACTAAGGCAACATCTGCATTGCTTTAAAAGATTGCGTTGGGGTTTCTTTAGAAACTTGTGTTACTCAATTATTCTGTTTCAATCCCCAGTTACACTAATACACAATTAAGCTAAAAAAACGAAATACCATTAATTAATTTAATAAGCAGTTTTTAGGCAAGGTTTTCTTTAATGGCTTTTTGTTAAATATTCTAAACCCCATTAGTTTAATCGTTTTTAAAAATGTTTTGGGCAACCAGGTATAGACATTTTATTACAGGTTGATCCAAACGTGACATCTACTAAAAATATTTTACCATTCAAAGAATGGGTCAAATTTCTAGTTTGTAATATTTTTTAATAAAGAAATATTTAAATACCCAATTAGTGTATTATTCTTTGGTTCCGTTTTCCACACATAAAAAAGCTGCATAATTAGTTACTATAAAAGTCTATCTCTCCTTAGCGCCTTGGTGCGGTTTAACCTTTACAAATTAAAAATATTACGATCCATACATTGGTGCAGATGTTTCATTTATTCTTTCTCAAGGTCATAAAAACAAGTAAGCGTAATTTGCCGCACTTTCGCATCTGTATATTCTGATAATTTGTGACTGTACTATATGGCGCGTTTACGTGCATTGAATTAGTGGCGCCGCTACGAACACCAGTTTAACTTTCGCGGCAGTAAACGTTTACATGTTGCATGTAGAGAAATAGTATTTTGGCTTGCCAGTTAAACTTTTTAAAGTTTTGGTTAATGAAATTTAGCCTTAACTTCTGGAATACTACATCCTTGAATCACCATCACTTTTGAAAAGCTCGTTTGGGTTTTCCGAGAATCTCTGTCGTTGTACGTATGAAAGTCTGACTACACGTAACCGTAACGAGCCCGCAGCCGTGCGTCTCGCTGGTGAAATGAGGGGATGGATATGAGTATGTTATACTACACTTTAAATTACACCTGATCTTGAAATAAACATTTACAAATAAGGTGGCATAGATAATAAAATTGTTTTATTTAATCAAGGAGATATAAAAGATAAAAACTCAGCTTGACAAAAAGCTTATATTTTTGAGGGCATGTAAAGTGCTTTTGAATTTTTCCAAATTAATCTGTCTACTTTTCTCTAGAATTGTGAATCCGGGCTCGGTGCGGGCCTATTGCAGTTATGTGTGACCAGACCTTTAGAATGCACGTTTCATAAATACGAATTTTGTTCATAAACCTCTAGAAATGTGATAATTTCTGCAGAACTCCACTTTTTCTTATAACTTAGCGAATATTTAAATATATATTTATATATATATATATATATATATATATATATATATATATATATATATATATATATATATATATATATATATATATATATATATATATATATATATAAAAGTGAATGGTTCTTGAGCCTTGATATAAATACATTAATAAAGAGTAAAGTTCTTTGGGCATATGGCTCATCAATGACTGTAAAAATAAATAAAAAATAACCTATAAGAATTCGGCTACTATGGTTGGTTGTTTAAAAATTACGGAGTCTCCAAAAGAAAATGGAATACCCCGGGCCCGACCAAGACGGTGACACGTGTTTCGTCTTCGTTAAGACTTGTCAAACCGCTTCAGGTCGCTGAGACGCCCTATGATGAAATCGCGACTGACTGTAAATATTCTTTCTGTCGTTCAGAACTAATAAATACAGACAGTGGCGCCATCCACCAAGAAATTCAAAAACAACCAGCCATAGCATCGAGAGGTTAAAGGTGGTAGGTAAAAATGCGCCATCTAGTTATATATATATATATATATATATATATAAATAAAAGGTAAATTTCTTTGGGCATATGGCTCATCAATGCCTGTAAAGATTAATAAATATGCCATGGCAAAACTACTCATCCGAATTCTGCAAACCCGCAGACTGATGGGCGGCCAGTTTCCATATGGTTTGTTGGCATAACAGTATATTGCATTTTTAACTTTCGCCATATACAACTAGATGGCGCACTTTTTACCTACCACCTTTAACCTCTCGCTGGTTGTTTTAAATTTCTTGGTGAGATGGCACCGCTGTCTGTATTTATTAGTTCTGAACGACGGAGAGAATATTTACAGTCAGTCGGGGCTTCATCAAGGCGTCTAGCAGTGTTGCCAACTCTGAAAAATATTAACCCCCAAACGTAAGGTGATTTCCCCCAAAATTCCCCTAAAGAACAAAATCGTGTTTGTTTTTGTAGAAAATAAATTTTAAAGAGCAAAAAAAAGGTCCTCCATTAATAGAAAACCCCTAAAATCACGTTATTACGTTAAAAATCCCTAAAACACAAAATTTACTTTTTCTCCAAACCTAAAAAGAAGTAGTCCACAATTCTTTTCTCGATTTTTTAATACAGAAAAAACTCCAAAGACATTTTACCCCTAAAAAACCCATTCCACTTATTTGAACCCTAAAAAATTTTTCACCCTAAAAATCCCTAAAAATTTTTCACCCTAAAAATCCCCTTTTTCAAATTCTTCCCCCTAAATTTAGGGGAAAAACCCTAAGTTGGCATCACTGGCGTCTAGCGACCTGAAGCGGTTTGACAAGTCTTAACGAAGACGAAACACGTGTCACCGTCTTGGTCGGGCCCGGGGTATTCCATTTTCTTTTGGAGACTCCGTAATTTTTAAACAACCAACCATAGTAACCGAATTCTTACAGGGTATTTTTTTATTTATTAATTTTTACAGTCATTGATGAGCCATATGCCCAAAGAACTTTACCTTTTATTAATGTATTTATATCAAGGCTCAAGAACCATTCACTTTTATATATATATATATATATATATATATATATATATATATATATATATATATATATGTATATATATATATATATATATATATATATATATATGTTCTTAAAGAACTATACTAACATATTATGAAATTTTACAGGTATCAGCCCCTTAATGTAAATTGTAAATAGTAGTTACTATTTTGGGATTTTAGTTCTATTTGAAACTTGAAGAGAAAAAAATCAATAAATAAAAAAATAAATAGATGTAATAAAAAAAATATAAAAAAATAGTAAATACAGATTTATTCATAACATGCATGTAACATTTTTAATACTTCTTAGATAGTATTTTGTCAACTTTTTGTTTTTGAACGACATTAAGTAGCAGGTCCACTAAATTTTCTGGGTTGATGTTGATAAAAATTCTCCAATTTTTAGTCATCCTGTATAGAAGACTATTGACATTGATATTGAGATCACTGGGTATCATTACCTGAAACAAAAAGAAAGAAAATAAAGTAATAGTTTAATATTAACTTATACAGGGTGATCATTCTTAAGTGGGCACTATTGCAAATAAGTAATTTGTATATTTTTCCACTGATTAACGTGCTGCCAACAGAAAAGCAATTAAACATCGGGTTTACGACTCATTGCAAAATATGTACGTTTTTAATGAAACAGCCTATATATTATATCACTATTCGAAGTGCTTTAAGAAAAATTTCGCATGTGATATATCCAATTTTTAATAGTTTCGGAAATATGGCCATCCTCAGAAATTTTATAGAAAACTTGCATTTTTTAAATAAAACTGTGTATTTTGCATTACCATTAAAAAGATATTTTAAAGAGATTTTAGAAAATAACACATTTGATTAGTCTACTCTTATAGTTTTAAAAATATGGTCATCCCAATCTGAAAGTTATGTTAAATTTTCGTTATATCCACAGCTCTAAGCTATAAGCACTAAGTTAAGTGTTGAGCGATAAAATAGGTATTATATGTAATAAAATTTTAAATTAAATAAACATTACGTGTTAAAAAAATTATTGCTTTATAAAAAAGAAAAGACGATTTTTACTTAAGATTATTAAATTAATATCTGCAATATGCTTCATAATCATTTAAATATTAGGATAATTTAAATACATTAAAATTATATTTCTAATCTATGTATATAATTTTTTTAAATAAAATATTTGTGTATTTTTCTTATCATATTTCAAAACTGCTAGAGTTAGCCTTAATATTTTATTTTTATTTCAGGTTGGAATCATGTTAAAATAAAATTTATGTAAATTTAAAAAACATATTTAAAAAATCAGACAACATTTGTGCACACAAATTAACTTCTTACACTATAAATATCTGTAATTCAGGTTCTATATTTGTTCTCTTATTTATTTAGGATCTGTTAAGTCAAGTGTTATCCATAATTTATTTAAACAATTGTAGTGCAACGTAGAACTTTAAAAACTTGATTAAAAAAAATATATTAATAATTTTCTCACTGGCATAAAAAGCTGCCTTCAGTATTAAAGCCTAGTGGTTATATAAATACTTTAATTGTTTATAGAGACATATGATTATTTTGTTCCAGCAGAATGTTGGAAACATCTTAGCAACAATCGTAAAACGCAGAAATTGTTACAAACATTAGTCAGAAATGTTGGCAACAGTTTTCTGCTGGAACGAAAAATAAACAAGGCGTGCATACTGCTTATACGTCAATACAAGAAAGGTTATGTTAAAAATTGTCAGTAATGTTTGAAGAAAGTTTGCAAACTTTTCAAACAGTTTCCAACATGTTTCCAACATCTTAAAACTACTGCTGGAACAACAAACAATTGTATAATGTTAGAAACATGGCACTGCTGGAACGACAAATTTGACGTGCGCAGAATCCGAACGGTTGCAAACATTTCTGACAGCCTGCTGGAACAAACCTTATTCGTTTATTAAATGCCGCTTTTTAAGTAAATAAATGCAATAATATTTAAATATGCAGTGTGGACGTAAATAGCCCTCTTTCTGCTAACTTTTGTACCCTTAATTTTTCTTTATAAAATTTGGGTGTTACTAATGGGAGAATATAAACAACTTTTTGCTGTAAAAATGATAATTGCATCAATCAAGATGGCGGAGGGGCGCCAAAAAATAAATGGAAAGGGGTCTTGTGGCACATTATTTTAAAGCTCCTGATAAGTACCTAACAACCCTAGAATATAAAGTCAAGACCTTTACCACTACAAAAATGGCGGTACTTTAAAAATCACCCATATACCTAATTTGTATGGCCATATTTTCGAAACTAATAAAGTTAGATGTACTTAATGTTTTATTTTCTTAAAGCTCTTTAAATGATTTTTTAATGGTGATATTGATAATAATATACAGGGTACGTACAAATACCCTGTATACTATATTACCAATATAAGTACATCTCACTTTATTAGTTTTGGAAATATGGCCATCCAAATCAGATCCTTGGGTAATTTTTAAGTACCGCCATTTTGTAGTAGGTGAAGGTAGTGACTTTATATTCTAGGATTGTACTCATCAGGAGCTTTAAAATAATGTGCCATAAGACCCTTCTTTTCATTAAATTTTTCCACCATCTTAATTGATGTTATCTATCACTTTTACGTCAAAAAGTAGTTTATTTAAAACTAAAATTAAGCGACTTGGCAACGTTGCAGTTACAAATTTAGAACATTTTACATTTCATAATCACGTTTTGCTTTCTGTTGTTGCAGTTAATATTCTATTTTGTAAAGAATTTTTATGATTTATGGAATGAATGTAATAAAAAATAAGAAAATAGTTAGTCTACAACTAGTGTTAAGCGTTTAAGGAGTTGCCATCAGGGATTGCGTTAAAAATTCAGCAATAAAGTAAAACGTGCGAAGTCAGTTTTGGTTTATCTGCAGTTCAAGTCTAAATAACGAAAAACTTACGCTTTATGGCTATATATAAAGTTTCTTGGAACACTGACTATTATC
Organism: Listronotus bonariensis; assembly: GCA_014170235.1. Lineage (NCBI taxonomy): Eukaryota > Metazoa > Arthropoda > Insecta > Coleoptera > Curculionidae > Listronotus > Listronotus bonariensis. The sequence goes on along the minus strand of JACEGR010006534.1, from coordinate 2,785 downwards.
CTGCTTTGTGTTAATAAGGTTGTCAGACAATGATGCCTAATATTTTTCGTAAAATTCAATATCTAATCAGGTAATTTATGTAAATATTCTTTGCCACATTAAATCTAGATACCCATTTTAATCAGCTGTTTGACCGAATTGCAACACTGTGCTCCTTAATTTAAATTCCCAATACTCTCCCATTAGTATTACCCAAGTTTTATAAAAAAAAGGATTCAAAAATTAGCAGAGGGGTATTTATGTCCACACTGTTTAAAAACTGTTCAGATCAGGGCCCTTAGGAACTTCTGCCAAGTGGAGCAAACTGTCCCCAGTGCGACACTAAATACACTGGGAATAAACATTACTAAATATAATATTTAATTTTCCACAGCCCTTCTTTGGCCTAAGCTAAACCTAATAATGCTAATGCCCGCCAGCGTTTGGTTATAATTATGCTTGAGGCCGCCTTAGTCTTATGCAATTAATCTCCCAATCAACATAATACACACTAGTTAAATGGTATTTCAATTGGTCTCAGGAGAACAATACATAGAATCCATTAATAATTAGCTTAAATTCAACTGGTTTTGTTGCAGACGTCATCGACTGCATTGTATCCAAACTGTGCAAGTGATAACTTCATTTGTTAATCATTGTAATAAATAAGTTTGTGCTGTTAGAATTAAATAGCACAAATATTATTATTTTGTTACATAAAATTAATGTATTTTGGGACTTAAGCCTAAATTACATTAGGCGTTTCTTTAATTTTAGGACCCCCATCCCCTCACGTAAGATTTATGGGACTGCAAAAACACTATTTGTAAAACCGAAATTGATTTGGTAACCAAATAAATAAATAAAAGGTCCTTTACCCAAAAAGTAACACATTATTACATTTTTCTGGGGTGGACCTGCCCCGAAATTCGTAAACTTTTTCCTTTTTGTAGCAAAAGAAAAATTACGTGATATTTGCACAGGCCATAGATATCCTACATTTAGATTCGCAGTGGCAAGAAGCATTTTTCGGATTTTTACGACCTCGAGCAGTAAACAAATGAATGGGTGGACGAACATGCGTAGTTTAAAGTCGTGGCAAAATACAAACACCGGCACCCCGTACACTACGTCCGCGGTCTGACCGTGACGCTCATTAGCTACCGTACTTCGAACAGAAAACCAGGACGCCGTCGACCAATTCTTTCCGATAATGCAGATAGTTTGTTTGGCGCCAGGTGCGTTTACCCTCAACTTGCTTGCGCACAAACCGTTTTTTTCGCCCATGAAATGTAACTTTTGTTTCGCGCAGGTTATAACATTGACAATCCATCGAGATCAGTGGCACAGGCCTCCCTGCCTCCATGGTTGGTGAGATTCACCTCGATCCCCTCCCCCACGCCTAAATGTCACGCATAATTTATGGACGCCCTAGGGGCGTTAACCAATCAAGATATCCTGTTGACTATTTGACCTAACACAAACAAATAACAGAAAAAGAAACATTTTACACTGGCCTGCAAAATTATATACCCGGACAACGAAAATTTAGTTCAAAATCAATCCTAAATAACTTTCTCAATATTGCATCGATTTAATAATTTTTTCAAAAATTTCTAACGGATTTGTTGTTATTCAGGGGTAAATAAAAAGTTAAATTTTACTTTAGACTTTTAAATACCCTGTAGAAAAGTCACAACCAAATAATAATTCTTTTTGTTGCATTTTCAAGCCCCATCTTTTCTAAACAACTTGTTATTTGATTCATTCCGACATACAGATGACTAACTTTAAAATGCTTTAATTGAAAACTTAAATTAAGCGACTTGGCAACGTTGCAGTTGCAAATTTAGAACATTTGACATTTCATAATCAAGTTTTGCTTTCTCTTGTTGCAGTTAATATTCGATTTTTCAAAGAATTTTCTAATTTATGGGATGAATGTAATAAAAAAATAGGAAAATAGTTAGCCTACCTGCAGTTCAAGTCTAAATAACGAAGAACTTACGGCTTATGGCTATATATAAAGATTCTCAAAACACTGACTATTATCCTGCTTTGTGTTATTTAGGTTGTCCAATGCCCAATATTTTTGTAATTTTTAAAGTATATTTTGGAGTTGTTGCGTAAGTGATAAGTGTGTTAAAAAACGATGTGCGAGAAGGAAAAGGCGTTGCTCTGTGAGATGTTATTCTTCCGATTAGGTATACTGCAGAAAGGCTTGGCCACCCACGCAGTACGGTATCCGATGCGATAAAAAGGTTTAGACAAACTAGTCTTTATTCAAGTAGATCTGAACAGGAAAAACGAAGGGCCACAAACGCAGTTAAGAATCAATAATTTCTTCGTCTTCAAGTTCCTCAAGAGCAAACAGCCTTTGCAGCTTTGGTAAGAGGACTGGCATATGTTCACTGTACCTCACCTGATACCGTACGCAAAAGGTTAGGGGATCAGAATTTAACATGCAGTCATCGAAGGCAGCGCTTGCGGAGTTCCTCAACCTCCTGCGAATTGTGACGAATGGCAAAATGTTCTTTTACAAATTAGTTTTACGAGATATTTACCTAACGGACGTCAAAAAGTATAGAGAAGGCCCGTAGAAAGATACTATTCAATATTGTATCTCTCCTAAAGTGCAATTTGGTTGCAAAGAGGGGATAGTGTGGGGCGGTATTTCATTGAAAGACTGTACAGACCTTGTTACACTATTAATGCCGATAGATGCATTAGGGAGTGCTTAGAAGAACATGTAGTGCCTTATAAGCCATTTATAGGGGAACATTTTATCTTGATGCATGACAATACT
>JACEGR010006533.1:0-59615 GCA_014170235.1 Listronotus bonariensis | reverse complement strand
ACAGTAATACTTTAAACTAGTTATTAACACGATATGGACTAATAAAATACAAAAATATTACTCCAAATTGTGTTAATAACTAGTTTAAAGAAATTTGTTGCCTGTTAAAATAAATAAAAAAAAATAAGCAGATATTGCTTTAATTTTATTTCATTCTGTTGTCTAGATTTTGTTAGTTCTGATTCAATAAAAAAATTATAAAGCAGTTGTTGTTTTAATTTAGTTACTATTATACTCTGTTCACTATAAATTGAGAAAAACACCTGAAAAAAATGTATTTCATTGGTTTAAAAAGTCAGTAACCCTAGTTACCACAATAAAAAATGGATTTTATTGGTTTAAAACTACAGTAACCGGAGTTACTGTAGTTTTAAAGTAGTTTATAAAGTATATAGTCTAAGATCCGGCATTAAGAAAATATACCCTCATCTGTTAATTAAATAAAATAATATTTTCTAGGCTGATTTTAATGTAGTGAATGCAAGTGAACAACATCTGCCAGCATACTTCTGCAACAATTAATAATAATTAATTATTTAATAGTTAATTTATTTATAATTGTTACCTTTACTTGTTAATTGCATAAACCAATGATCAGCGGTTAAATAGCCTAGTTGGTTAGGTAGCAGCATTTAGCAGTGCATGCCTTGTCGACACTCTATCTTCCGCAGATCAAGTGATACTAGTTCTGCAGCAACTGACTTGGTTTCGCAAATACAAATTAATTTAGACAAGAAACAAAAATGTGCACTGGTGTCGCTTGATCTGTGTAAGGCATTCGACACTGTCAATTTTAGAATCCTGTTAAAAAACTAAACTTTATAGGATTAAAAGATCTTTGTCTGGATTGGTTTAAAAATTATCTTAGTGATAGGCAACAATCAGTGTATGTTAATAACCTTCATAGTGGCGGGAGGAGTGTCGTCTGTGGCGTACCCCAAGGTTCCATCTTGGGGCCCACCCTTTTTTATTATATATTAATTCAATAACTAAACTTCCTCTGAAGGGATTTATTAAACTGTATGCAGATGACACAACTCTTGTCTACTTTGGTAAATCTCAGAAAAATATAACTAAAAATATTCAATATGACTTAAATTTAATAGCAAAGTGGCTTTTTTCACACAGACTAACTTTAAATATAAAAATGTCTTCTTATATGTAGATAGGAAATAAAAAAAACAACAACCCTTGTGATAAAATTTATTTTGATCATGGATCACTAAATTGTTCAAAAAAGATTAAATTTTTGGGTCTAATAATCGATGAGCAGATGAACTGGCGTGAGCACATAGAGGGAGTGAGAGACAGAATAGCAGGACCAGCTGGTATTCTGGGTCGCTTATCACACACAGTCCCTGGATCACTTCTTAGATCTGTGTATTTTGTAATTGTTCATTCCCATCTGCAGTATCTCGCTGGCATTTGGTGTTCAACATACAAAAGGTTTCTTAAACCAATACAATATTTATAAAACAAGGCAATTAAAAATCTATATTCCTTACCATTTAGGTATAGGACTAAAGATATCTATGAAACATTTAATATTAAATCAATAAAGAGCATCTCTATAACACAAACAAACATAATTATACACCAAATCATAAAAGGGGAGAGATTATCAGAAATTCATTTTACAAAACAGAGCGAGATTCATCAACATTTAACAAGGCACTGTAACAGCCTGGTAAAACCTCAGGTGCGCTCACGGCAGGGCATAAATTCAATTTATTTTACTGGTGTAAATGACTACAATAAGCTTTTAGTAGGTACTTAAATTTACTGTGATATTATATGTAATTGTATTCAGAGGCGTCCCTAGGTGACATTTTCTTGTAATGTTTTTGGGACTTAATAAACGCTTTTTTATTATTATTATTACTCTGGGTTCGTATCCCGTACTGGGTAACATTTTTTTCTGTTTTTTATTCCCTTGTCAATTAGCAAAATTATGTTTACCATATTTAATTGAATAAAATCGGGCTGCTACCTAACCTACTAAGCTATTTCACCGCTGATTATTGGTTTATGCAATTAACATGTAAAGGTAACAATGATAAATAAATTAGCTATTAATTAATTAATTATTATAAATTTTAGCAGACCTATGCTGGCAGATGTTCACTTGCATTCACAACATTAAAATCTGCCTAGAAAATATTATTTCATTTAATTAACAGTTAAGGGTATATTTTCCTATTGCCGGATCTTAGACTAATAGTTTTGATTAATTTTAAACATACCTAGTTGTTACTACAGAATAATTGTTTAATAAACAGTGTTAAAGCCGATTCCCACTAAGGGGTGTTCACCCGTGACGCAAGAGTCGTCACCCATCAGCTGATCGTCGGGGTTTTTTCAAGGACAGGGGTAAAATCATTTCCATGCACGTTTGAATCAGAATCACAACTTTTGGTAGTACCAACCGTTAATTCATGTAGGGAATTTTGTCAAAAAGTCGTCACCCATAGGGAAAAATTAGAACCAGTTCTAATTTGGCGGGTAAAAACGCACGAGTTTTAACCCCTTACCCATGACTCACAGATGTGAATCGTCAAATGGCAAAGACTTTTTACCCGGGGTGAAATCCCCGGGTTAAAACCCCTAGGTGGGAATCGGCTTTTACGCCAGCAGACAACATGTGTCAAAGGTGTCATATTTATTGAATTTGCATTTGTGGTCGTTGAAAAACATATTATTATTGTAGTTAGGGAGCGTCCATTAATTACGTGAGGCATTGTTACAAAATTTTGGACCCCCCTCCTCCCCCCTTGGCAAGATTTGGATGAGACTTTGTTCATCCCCAAATCTCACAAGAGAGATTTATGGGAATGGAAAAAGACACCATTTGTCAAACCGAAATTAATTTTGTAGCCACAAATAATTTAGAAGAGCAAAAAAAGGTCCTCCACCCAAAAAGTAACACTGAATCACATTTTTCTGGGGGGACCTGCCCCAAGTTTCCTTAACTTATATCTGTTTGTAACTGCTGGAAAATAACGTGATATTTGCACAGACCCTCACAACCCCCATGGTGATATTGGGAGAGATTCACCTCGATCCCCCTAAATATCCCGCGTAATTTATAATTTGGAAAAACATTTAGGGTTATTGTTTACAAAATGGACGCATTGCCGACTTTAATGAAATTTGGTTTGCAGGTTTAAAAAAAAATACGTACACGTTTAGTTTTTGAGATATCCATCATTAAACTTGAAAAGAAAATTTACATTATTTTTACTATATTGCTTCTTCTTTTTGCAAACAATTCTTGGTTTAAAGCTAAATCGACACTTAATAAGATTCACTCCTCTGACTGTAATTTTGACAGTTACTGCGAATGTTCTGGCAATGTTAAGTCGGTTGAGAGCATTAAATCTGGGTCTGTTTTTCGACTAATTTTTTTTAAATGGAATATTCATATAGAATACACTAAGAATAAACTAAACAATTTTTATATAAATTTTACGAACTGCGTTACATTTTGAATAGAGATAATATAACGGTTTATAGGTCACTGGCAGAATCGTGTCTAAATTACGGCATTATTTGTTGGGGGTCTGCACATAAAAATACTTTAAAAAATGTTTAAACAAAATATTATTTGGCTTTTCTCCAGAATAAAATTAAAAAGTTTATTTAACATTTTATGAAAATTAAAACTTTTATACATTATGTAGAACTATTTTGCTCTGACACAATATAATAAAAGTTATTACTACTTTAAAAGAAATAAAATAATGAAATATTTAATCTTAAGTTACTTGCAATACAAAGGTTTCAATCTATAAACAAAGGTTCATTAGCACTCGGTTGAAATTATTGTAATCTAATAAAATAAAATCTCAACAAGACGCCAGACGAGAACTGGGCAAATGATTGCGTCTCAAAAATGTGGTAAATAGTTTACCAAAAACGTGGTAAACAGTTTACCTAAAAACTTATTGAAAAAAGTTTTTCAATAAGTTTTTTTTTTATTATTTTATTTTTTAAAAGTAATAATAACTTTTATTATATTGTGTCAGAGCAGAATAGTTCTACATAATGTATAAAAGTTTTAATTTTCATAAAATGTTAAATAAACTTTTTAATTTTATTCTGGAGAAAAGCCAAATAATATTTTGTTTAAATTTAATCTCCCAGAAAACAAATAAAGCATAAAATACTTTAAAAAATGTTATTTCACAGAAATATATTCTGAAGATAATGACATTTAAATCAAGACGAATTTCCTCTAAATTGTTATATGAACAGTCAGAAGTTTTTACAATTGATCAGTTGTACAGGGTGTCCGGATTTCAATTGCAGGGTATCTTGATTATTATTAGAGATAAGCCGATCCGTCTCACTTCGTTGGGCGTTAAAATTAATTCTCTGGAATAATGTAACTTTTTGTTTGTAAAAGAATTTTCATAATCGGTTCAGTATTTGCAAAGACTAGCCCTTACAAACAAAGTTACTAATATTAGTTTAGAGAGTATAGATTTATATTGAAGTAAAAATCTACTTAAAATAACTAACTTAATTCTCTAACCACCGTTCCACCCCCAAATACCTGATTGGGATGGCCGTATTTCCAAAACTAATAAAGTTAGATGTACTTAAGTTGTATTTTCTTAAAGCTCTCTTACATCTTTTAATGGTGATACTAGTGATAATATACAGGGTAGGATAAAAAGTTATATTTTTTTAATATATTATCAATAAAAAGATCTTAAAAGAGCTTAAAAAAATACCCCTTTAAGAACATCTTACTTTATTAGTTTTAGAAATATGGCCATTCCAATCAGGTATTTGGGTCAGTTTTAAAATACTGCCATTTTATAGTAGGTAAAGATATTTATTAAGGGTTATAAAGGAGACTAAACGTCTATAATAAAAATGCCAGACGGTCATCACTTCTATCTCACTTTCAATTATTCTCCTTTTTGTTGCTCGCACACCAAATTGATCTCTACTTGTCGGCAGCTTTAAAATAATGTATCACACCTCCTCTCTTATTTAAGAAATTTGAGATAAGGGCCTCGGTGCCTATGGGGTTAAAGGGGCCGTCCAATTTTTTGTAAAAAAACTTTCCCCCTCAATAAATATCTTGACGTGTTTCGACGATTTTCTCAAATCTGTCTTGCAGATAACTGAGCGGTAACTTTTTAAATAAGCAGCCTGTATAATGATTTGTAAGGCACACTAAGTACTCTTAAGCTGTCTAATATCGAAAACGCTCATTAAGCGAAAATAACGCACACTACGCGTTGTGGACGAAGGTAAATGACCAAACACCGAAATTAAATAGTTTTTCGTTTTATGGTCGTGAATTCATGACTGCATCGCGTTGTGTTCATTTTAGAAACAACCACAACGCGTTCTGTTCGTTTGATGAATGACCATAAAACGATAAATTATTTATTAAAAGAGACCACATAATTAAACACCTTAAAATATAGTGAAAGCGTCATATATTTTGAAAATAAATGCATAACTTAAGATTTATTAACATAAGACAGAATATACATAAATTTATTAAAATAAAATAATAATTTTTAAGGGGGCCTTCCCTGAAAAAAATCGAACATAGTTGAATCTGCTCAAATCTACAATTATGCGATTTTAACGGGATTTTCTCTATTTTTAAGAGTTTCTTTGGGGGGAAAAAGATAATTATAAATAAAAAAAATATTTTGATTAAAATAACCATTTGCTAAAAAATTTCCAATTTTAAGGGGGTTTTCGGTAGAAAAATCATAAAAATAGGTATTTTTTAGGGTGTTTTGGTAAAAAAAAATGAAAATTGTTTCAAATTAAACAAATAATAAATTAGCCAAAATAATTTATTAAAATAAAGTAACAATTTTTAAGGAGGGCCTTCCCTGAAAAAAAATCAAACATTGCTATTTTCCACAATAAATGATAATTTTTCGTTAAAAATGTCTTTACTGGACATATTGTAAGTGTTGTCAACAGCGCACGTATGTAAATTAATATAATACAATAACCGATACAGTTAAGATAAATATAACTGACTAAAAGCAAAAACGACTCACTCTGCTTGAAGTCAAACTAACAACTAAAGTACAAACGTGAAATGGTGCACCGCATTAAGCAAACTAGTTAAGACAGGAAGAATCCGGTGTTCGGTTGATTTAAACCATCCATTTCGCGTTGTGGTCGCTTCTAAAATGACCACGACGCGTTGCGGTCATAAGTTCACGACCATAAAACGGAAAATTATTTAATTTCGGTGTTTGTTCATTTACCTTCGTCGATAACGCGTTGTGTGCGTTATTTCCGCTCATTGAGCGTTTTCGATATTTGTGCCTAACATATACCTAAATAGTGTAGAATTAGATAGCGATTTGACAATGCTCAGAAATGCTTTTTGTATTTATTTATATTGCCATCTACTTTTCACCATAACCAAAAAGGATAGAAAAACTTTTGTGGCATAATGGTTTATGGGTTATAAAAGTAACTCTTAAAAGTATTAACGATGCTAAGAATACATGGTGTCATTTAATTGATGGCTAAAAATATAGGATATGATTCCTTAGCCCATTTTAGGTAAAAAGTTAATATTAACATATGTCCTAAACCTTTAAGCTTTTAAGCTACATGGTGTTGAAGTTTTAAGAAAAAATCGTATTCTTTAAATAACTTTAAAACTGTTCGAAATATTTTAATTAAATTGGCCACGCGCCTACTAAGTATCAATAGGATTTTTTAATGTAGAAGATTTTTAAATATTTCTACCAATGACGCCCGTAGTGAATAAATACTGAAGATTTAAAAAAAATGTGCTACGCCATTGCTTTTTCCAAAAAAAAATCATTTTTAAAAACTTCGTTTATTTTGCAACAAATTTAATCCCTTTCTTATTGGAACTACTCGAAGAACTAATTTTACCCGCTTTAAATGATGTATCCAGGGAAAATCAGGAAATTTGATACCAAATGGATGGCTGCCCGGCACATAATACCCTGGCTGTTCGGGAATATTTACATTTTAATGGAAATGTTATTGGCCTACATCACACAATAAATTGGCCAGCCATAATATTTCGCCAAATGACTTCTTCCTCTGGGGGTATTTAAAAAGCATGATATACAAGAATAAAAATTACTCTAATCTAGATGAGTTAAAAAATGCTATTTCTGCAGAATGTCATAAAATATAATAAAGCACTAAATTTTAAAATGACAACGTTATATCACGCTAACTGGTATTTTTATTGTTGTTCATAAATATGAGGCGATAATAATGTAACAATTTTTAAAAATATATTAGCATCTAACTAGCAAACGGGCTAACCAAAAAATCTAAAGTTTCTACCATGGACGTAGATTTGCATGGTCTTCAATAAAATTTAATAGTATTTTTCTCTAAAATAATTAGGGAAGCCAATAATTGACCCCATTAAAAATTACATTTGATTTCCTATGTCCCGCCCGGCGATGCATCACCCGGTATATTAAAATATCTCGAACAATTTTAAAGTCATCATAAAAATATGATTTTTTTTCTTAAAACTTTTACACCCTGTAGCCTAAAAGTCAAGAGGTTTAGGATATATGTTAATATTCTTACTTCTAACCCTGAGTTTTATGAAGCATCTGTTACTGCCCCTCTAGGTCGCTCAGATCATTGCTTGATTACTGTATCTTACTTTGTACATCCTGAGGTAAATGAATCCATGCCACCACGCACCGTATGGCACTACAACTCAGCCGACTGGGATGGCCTTAGGGACTTTTTCGCCACGTACCCTTGGGACACTATCTGCTTTTCTTCTCAGGATCCTTCCGAAATCTGTAACCAACTGACCGAGTCAATTTTATTGGGCATTGAAACCTTTGTACCTCACACCAAGAAAACCATCAAACCCTCTAATCACAAACCTTGGTTCACTAAAACATGTGACAAAGCTAGAATTTTAAAAGTTCAGGCTCACAAGAAGTTTCTACAGGATCCTAGTCCAGAAAACCGACTGGCCAGCATTGAAGCAAGAAACCACTACCACCAAACAATCTCAGACGCCAAGGACTCCTTTGATAACCGTATAAAAAACAAAGTACTTTCTTGCTTAAATGGCAGCAAATCCTTCTGGTCCTTTGCCAAAAACATCAGTAGAAATTTCTGTACCAGTTCTTCTCCACCATTAACTTTGGAAGATGAAATTATTTCTACATCTAAAGGAAAGGCCGAACTATTTGCTAAACAATTTGCTGCCAATTCAACCCTTTATCCACCTGGCAATCATCCAATTCCAACTCTTCCCCCAGTTCCTCACAAATTGCCCAATATTATTTTTAAGGTAAAACACATTAAGCGTATCCTTTCTTCCCTTAACACCAAGAAATCGTCTGGGCTAGATGGAATACCTACAATCGTTTTAAAAAAATGTGCTCCTGAACTTGCACCTATTTTAACCAGGCTCTTTTGAATTTTTATGACACAGGTATATTTCCAGACAGCTGGAGAGCTTCACGTGTCCAGCCTATTCCCAAGAAAGGATCTAAATCTCTTCCATCCAACTATAGACCCATTTCACTCCTCTCAATGCTTTGTAAAGTAATCGAGAAATCCATTAACTCGCAAATTCTTAGGTACTTAGAAAAACATAAAATTTTACACGACAGACAATACGGATTTCGTCACAAGAGATCTACAGCAGATCTTCTTTCCTTCATTTCACACAACTGGAACAAGTCTCTTGAGTTTCTAGGTGAGTCCCAGATCGTTGCTCTTGATATATCTAAAGCTTTCGACCAAGTCCGGCATGACGCACTTCTTAATAAACTTCCCTCCTACGGTCTTCCAATTAAACTCTGCTCTTGGCTCTCCAGTTATCTTTCTAATCGACGTATATCAGTCATTGTTGATGGCCACTCTTCAAGCTTTCACGAAATTAATGCTGGAGTGCCTCAGGGTTCAGTACTAGCACCAACTTTGTTTCTCTTCACATCAACGACCTTCTTTCTTCCACAACCAATCCCATTCATAGTTATGCTGACGATAGTACCCTTCACTCCACTTTTCAGGTTTCCAAACCAATCTCTCAACCCGACTTGGAAAGCAAACGCAGGGCGATGCAGATATCTCTTTCACAGGATCTCAATTTTATATTGGATTGGGGCGCCAAAAATCTCGTTCAATTTAATGCATCCGAAACACAATCGTGTTCCTTGTCGCGAAAAAATCATCAAACACTCATCCTTTGCTTATGAGTGGCCAAGGTTTTGCAGAGCGGGGACACATTTAACCTCGTGGGCATCACTTTGAGAATAACCTTAACTGGCAAAAACACATTGTATCTATAGCCTTCAAAAAAGCTTGGATTTCTTTTCCGAGCCAAAAGTATTTTTCTCCTTTCAATTTATACACTTTGTATGTGTCCCAAATTCGACCCTCTCTGGAATATTGTTCTCATGTCTGGGGAATGGCATCCCCTACAACCCTCAGCATTCTTGATGCCATTCAAAGAAGGGCTGTTCGTCTTATTAATGATCCTTTACTTACTCAAAGACTTCCTTCTCTTGCCCATCGTCGAGCTGTGGGAGATCTATCGCTCTTCTATAGATACTTTTACGGCTTCTGTTCCGACGAATTGTCCAGTATAGTCCCTCCTCTTGCAGTTCCCAACAGAGAAACTCGTGGTGCCGCGCGTATGCATCCCTATACAGTTCAACTGGACAGGCCCCGAACTTCCCATTTCGTTCTTTCCTTTATCCCTAGAGTTTCTAGACTGTGGAACCTGCTGCCAGCGAAGGTCTTTCCTTCCCCCAAATCTTCAAGTTTTTAAGTCCCGTGTCAACAAACTCCCTCTTACCTCGCATAAGACACCCTCGGTACGTTAGTATTTAGGCTTTCAGCCTTCGTGGATTGTCCAAAGATAAAAAAAAAATATAAACTTATCTTCTTAAAATGGGCTTAGGAATCATCTCCTGTATTTTAAGTCATCAATTAAATCACACCCTGTATTTATTCGTCAAAGTTTATTGTAAAATTTAAATCCATTCACTTTTATCTGATTATAACTGTTTATTTAATTATATGTTAACAAGAAGGTTGCACTTAAGCAATCATTTGCATTTTCATTTAAGAACTAAGTTTTTTTAGTAGGTACGATAATGAATAAGTCGTTCAAGAAAAATATTTTAATTACGTTTATGTTTATGCTTATACAGTTTACTACCTTGATATCAGTTTTATTAATTTAGTATTAAGTAGTCATTTAAGAACAAATGAAGTTCTTTATTTTGTTTTTATTTTTCTTTATTGTAATAGTACATAGCCAAGTAAGTTTCAACATTTTTAACACGCTTTTATTAGCTTGGGTTGTATGTATGTATGCATGTATGTATAGGTGTATGTATGTATGTAACGGATTCTTTAAGCTTAATTTTCACCAACTTCCAGCGATTCGATTTCTTTAAAACTTTGCACACGTATCAAGGACCCTTGACAATGCAATAATCTGCAGTATCCCGTTATCCTGATTAGGATCGCCAGGAAAAATAAATTCCTTTATAGATTTTCTGTAGGAGAGTAACAGAGAAAGAGCTAGTGCGAGATCTGCGCATACGTGCAGTTTCGGACGTACTCTCAGCATAAGGCTGACAGAAACTTGTTCGGAGTAGTTGCGTTCTGAAACCCCATGCAACAGTGAAACTTTAAATGAAATGATTAAATAACGAAATAGTTCGTGAAACATTTCAATATCACATGTCCGCAGAAAACTAATTGATATATCGAACTAAGAAATGAAAAATAAATAATAGTTTAAAAAAACTAAAAAGACACGCTTTTATATGCAACCGAACTAAAAATTAGAATATAATTTTTTGTTACAAAGAAGTTTGTATTACAGTAATAAAAGGTCAAACAATGAATCATAATTATATACCTCAAAATAGAATTATAATAAAATTTAAGATAATAACAGAATAATTCACTTCAGAATAAAAGCGTGGGGTGCTGAATTTGTCTAAAGTAGCTATTATTAAATATTAATTTCTGAACACCCTGTATAATTTCTAGCAAAAAAAGAAAATGTAGGTAATGAAACAGTTTATATTCTAGTAATATAACATAATATACAAAGTCAAGTTTAAGTATGATGGGGATAATATTAAAATTTTTGTTTTTGTCATGATTTTTAGAAAAATTCCAAATATCTCAAAAACCTATCATTTTTGGTATGGGGACCGCTAATAATAATACTTACTTTATTTTTATTGCTACAATTCATAAATAAGCTTTTATACAGGGTCTTCAAAAAAAAATAGGTTTAATATGGACCCTTTTTTTGACACCCTGTATAATTCCTTTAAATTTTTAATATACCTGTAAAAAAATATATATTTTTTAATATTACCGTTTTTATTAGAATCCGAGGCGTCTGTGGTGCGCCATCCTGTTTTTGTATCTTTTAATTAACAAAAAATATATAAAAAATTGCCAACTTTTGTCAAATTCTGTAACATAATTTAGTACATATTTACAAAAAAAACCAAAGCTAAATTAAAGGTAAAAATAAAAAATTGACAAAAAGAATTTACCCCCTGAAAAAAATCATGATCCGGTGCTGAATATACACTCCTCAAAAGAATTATCGCATATGCTCGATTTCTTCCATAAGCTTCAATACAAAAATGCCTTCATTTAAATGGCCATATCTCTTTTAATTCTTAAGTTGTCAAGACAATTCAAAAAGAAAATGTTAAGGAAAGGTGGAGCTATAACTTTATCGTAACCGTTGTTATTTACTGTTACCAATACATCCTACGGGGTGATAAAATTAATAAACAAAAAAAATTTTTTCATTGCCCTGTATGATGTGCTGTTGAAAGGAGTAATCAAATTTGTGATTATAAAATATCAGAAATGAGTAAGGGTATAATTTATTTACAAATGATATTCGTCCCAATTAATAGCACATTATACAGGCCGGTTAAAATTATTATTTTTTTTCAAAAAGTTTTATCGCCCCATAGGATGTATTGGTAACAGTAAATAACAACGGTTACGATAAAGTTATAGCTCCACCTTTCCTTAACATTCTCTTTTATTTGCCTTGATAACTTAATAATTAAAGAGATATGGCCATTTAAATGAACATTTTGTATTAAGCTTATGGAAGAAATCAGCACGAACATATGCGATAATTCTTTTGAGTGTATTTACTTTTAATATTTTGTTTAAACAAATACCAGCTGACAACGAAATTGCTGTCCAGCAATTTATTTTCTTCAGTGCAACTATATAGTTTTCAAATTTAGGGACGTTAAATTGTATCACCGGATGCCAATTTTGGATATAATAGCATCCGTGTATTACTTCCGGTTTAACCGGAAGTGATATAAACTTTGATATTTTAAATGGAACACGCTGTATATTTTTAAGAATTTAAATTTTACAGGTCATTCCTGATATAAAACCTTAGATATATTCATAACCTAACTCTTTTGGTTTTGGAGAAAATGGCGTTTGAAAATGTCCAAACGACAGCACATTATGCAGTTTTGGAAAATGGAATGGAAAAACAAATAAACATCGCAAAAATTAAAATGCCTAAAATAGTTCTTTTAAAAGACTCTACCTTTAGAGACTATATAATACTACTTCCTGTTTAACCGGAAGTGCTGTAAAATTTAAACTTCTAAGTATAATAACCCTAATAAGTTTAATGTAACACCCTGTATATTTCGCAAGATATATATCCTTTAAGCTATTCCTGATATATAACCTATAATATACCCATAGCCTATCCTTTCTAGTTTTAGAGAAAACGGCGTTTGAAAAGGTTCAGACGACGACAAAATATCCATGAAACTCTATTGTGAGGTCGTTTAGACATTTTTAAACCAAAGAGAATAGACAAGGATAGAGGATCAATCGCCGTTTCGAAAAGTGGCACAATTTGAAGAAAGGGTCTGCGGGATGGCAGGTCATGCGCATACGCACTACCAATGTCAAAATCGGTATTTGGTAGAAGACTATTTTTTCTTAGATTGGAATAGGTTAATATGGAAAAATGCATAGGAAATAAATTTTAGGGAAATGAGAACTGATAATAAAAATCTAAATAGAATTATTTCTTGAAAACTAAACATTTATTGCGAGATTACTTATTTAGCATAAAAAATGGTACCTACTAAATGTAAAAGAAGTGTATAATTTTAAGAAATAGGTATATGAAAATAGCATGCTCAAACTTACCAACCAAATAAATTTTAGATTTATGTTGATCCTATTTAGTTGAAAGGTAATATAGTTTATAAGTTAATATTACCTACTTATACTAAGAAAAGCGTAGTAGGATTTCAGTTTTCATAGGCCACTGTGCTTGGTCCATTTTATTCGATATCTACACACTTGTTTTTTTAGGTATGAGAGGTCTCCTTAGGTATGAGGAAGCAGATAAGATTGTAGGTTTTAATTAACAATGAAAATTTAAGTTTTCACATTACTGGATACCTATTTTGAAATAAAATACTTTTGTAAAAGAAGCTCAAAAATGCTCGTTATTGCAGAAAAAAATCCTAATCCTAAACATCTTTTTTCCACAAATTTTTAATATTGACAAAAATAAGTGTACTTTCCTCTTAATATAAATTTATATTTTTTAAGACATTTCATATACCTACCACTGAAAACAATTAATATTGAATGGTTAAATTTTTTCGTAAAATTAATAATAAGTTTGCCTTATGGTACGAACTTAGGTAGACACACTCTATATCTTGGTTTGCACCTTCCTGGGTCACTTATTAAGTTTTTTAAGTGTTTAGGCTTTAGGCCTTTTTATTTTTTCGCTTAAGTATAATTTTTATCACTATTAATACTTTTAAACCGATCATTTGTCTGAGTGAGTTCAAGCAAATTATTTAAATAGAGAGTGACGCACACAGAAATCCTCTATTGGTTCATTGTGCTTTTACCTCCAGCAAGATATTCATTAAATATATTTTACGGATGTATATAAAATATTAATGTATATAATGTTTTGTTACATAAATAAATACTAGATAAAGTGTTAATTTGTTTTTATTAAAAAAAAAACAACGTAAATAATTTAAAAAATAATTTATTAAAAAAACCCATAAATTTCCACAAATTTTCTTTCAATAACTTATATCTATAATTTATATCTATAACACAGGTCACACGTAAAATCAAACCGAATAAAACACAAAACAAATATACAGCCACAACAATCACAAAACATCAGCCATATTGAACATGTGAAAGTCAAGAGTTTTGACATTTATAACAGCCAATAGCAAGCCGGAAATACAACCTCCCATGCGCATGACGAGTAATCCCGCTGTGTTAAGTTAACCATCAAACCGGTGAAAGTTCGCAAGATATTTGGCTGATAGCAACGATCCATTCATATATCATTGCTGATAGTATTGATTCAGACACAAAAATGTTACGTAAAAAGTGCGTACTGAAACAAAAAATTATAAATAAATCCATACTTTTAACCAAGCACGTCCTTTTTACCAACGTTAAGCAAGAATCAAATAAAAGTTTGACGAGCTCTTTGGGTCGCTGAACACAATCACCAGTCGCAGGTGTGTGCCATTTCTTAATTGGTGGGGGTAAATCAACTGTTTCTCTCCCCTTCTCCATTCTCTTTGTTTTAAACTCAGTTTTCCCTAAAACTAAAAAGTTAGGTTATGGGTATATCATAGGTTTTATATCAGGAATAGCTTAAAGAATTTAAATCTTAGGAAATATACCGGGTGTTCCATTCAAATTATTAGGGTTATCATTCTTGGAAGTACAAATTTTACAGCACTTCCGGTTAAACAGGAAGTAGTAAATAGTCCCTAAGGGTAGAGTCTTTAAAAAAAACTATTTAAAGCATTTTACATTTTTGCGATATTCACTTGTTTTCACATAAAACTGCATAATGTGCTGTCGTTTGGATATTTTCAAACGCCATTTTCTTCAAAACCAAAAAAGTTAGGTTATGAATATATCTAAGGTTTTATATCAGGAATGACCTGTAGAATTCAAATTCTAAAAAATATACAGGGTGTTCCATTTAAAATATCAAAGTTTATATCACTTCCGGTTAAACCGGAAGTAATACACAGATACTATTATATATAAAATTGGCATCCGATAATACAATAAATTGCTGTACCCGGTATTTTAATTTTTTTTTAGAGTCCAGTAGTTACAACAAATAATGGAAAAGTTCGAGGTACGACCCATAAAACTGTTGGCAGCAAAAAATTATTTTATGCCTATACGGGGATTCCGTTTGCAAAGCCACCGATTGGGCATCTGAGATTTAGTGTAAGTTATTTTTATCAATACTAAAGTTTGTTAGGGTAGGTCCAAAAATCGACAATTTTTTTTCATTTTGTACTCTGAAAAACTGGTTGGTAGAGACCACAAAAGTATAAGCTCTAAATTTTAGTAGGAACGTCCTTCGCCTTTCAGTTTTTTATTTTTTCCTAATTATTAAAAAGAAAAATACATATCTCGGTCTCTACTATACAGGATGTAATTAAATAAGCCCATTTTAGAAAGAAACGTTCATATTAACATACAGGGTGTTCATTTAAAAACTTTCCACTCAAGTTATCTTCGAAACGAGACAGATTTGAGAAAATCGCCGAAACACGTCAAGATATTTATTGAGGGGGAACGTTTTTACAAAAAATTGGACGGCGCCCCTTTAACCCCTTAACCACCAGGGCCACCACCCCAAAATTCTTAAATGAGAAGGCGGGTCGGGTGATACATCATTTAAAGCTTCTGACGAGTACTTTATAACCCTAGAATATGAAGTCAATATCTTCACCTATTACAAAATGGCGGTATTTTGAAAATTACCTAAATACCTGATTTGGATGGTCATATTTCGAAACTAATAAAGTTAGATGTACTTAATGTAGTATTTTCTTAAAGCTCATTTAAAGATCTTTTTAATGGTAAAATAATATACAGAGTTCTTAATTAAAAAATATGTACTTTTTCTTCTACCTTGTATATTACTACCAGTATCACCATTAAAAAGACCTTTAAAAGAGCTTTAAGAAAACACTACATTAGGTACATCTAACTTTATTAGTTTCGGAAATATGGCCATCCAAATCAGGTATTTAGGTAATTTTTATAGTACCGCCATTTTGTAATAGGTGAAGATATTGACTTCATATTCTAGGGTTATAAAGTACTCGTCAGAAGCTTTAAAATGATGTATCACCTGACCCGCCTTCTCATTTAAGAATTTTGGGGTGGTGGCCCTGGTGGTTAGGGGTTAAAGGAGCGCCGTCCAATTTTTGTAAAAACGTTCCCCCTCAATAAATATCTTGACTTGTTTCGCCGATTTTCTCAAATCTGTCTCGTTTCGAAGATAACTTGAGTGGAAAGTTTTTAAACGAACACCCTGTATGTCCTAAACCTCCTAACTTTTAAGCTACAGAGTGTTAAAGTTTTAAGAAAAAAATCGTATTTTTACTGAACATTTTTTTATTAAAACTGTTTGAGATATTTATGTGAAATTTGGCACGTACCTACTAAGCACCAATTGGATTTATTTCAATGTAGAATATTTTTAAATATTTCTACCTGTGGAGTCCGTATGAGATGAATACTGAATATTAAAAATATATATATATGGTACGCCATTGCTTATTCCAAAAATAACATGCTCTAAGCATGTTTGTTATCGTAAAGGACCACTGCTTTGTGTATTTAAGAATAGGTTTACATTACCTAAATATTTTTATTTTTAAATAAATTAGGTAAAAAACTTTTAAACGGTTTTTATTGTACTAAAAACTTAAAAATAATTCGATAAGTCCTAGCTACCAGATCGCACCAATGTTTTCATCAATATGTGGTATTGATCAGACAAATAATAAAACCGTTGAGCGTAGCGTATCCAGAGTAAATATTATAATAGAAATGTCAATTGCCCAACGATTTTATTATTTGTCTGATCAATACCCCAGATTGATGAGAATATTGGTGCGATCTGGTAGCTCTCTAGTATAATAAAGCCGTTTAACATAAAAGTTTTTTTACATAATTTATTTTTAGGTTTTTAGTTTTGTTGTTAGTTGATACTTCTCTTTCTATTGATTTCATTTATTGGCTTACTATAACTAACCAGAACTAACCACCGATTCTATATTGAAGTAGTTGTGGAAAATATGTAATTCGCCATTTTGTAGCAGCGGCCATCTTGAATTAAATTTTTTTATAGTGAGCTCTATTTTACCAACCAAGCCCTTTTATAGTGCCTTACTATAACTAACCAAAACTAACCAACGATTTTATATTAAAGTAGTTGTGGAAAATATTGTATTCTCCATTTTATAGCAGCAACCATCTTAAAATTTTTTTTTTTATATCAAGCTCTATTCTACCAACCAAGTCCTTTCATTTGATACCCATATTGGGGTAGTTGTGGACAAAAATATGTAATCCGCCATTTTGTGCCGATGGCCATCTTGGATTTAAATTTTTCATAGAAAGTTCTATTCTTCCAATCAATTTCTTTCATTTTATACCCATATTGAGGTAGTTGTGAGAAAAAATATGTAATCCGCCATTTTGTGGCGGCGGCCATTTTGGATTTTAATTTTTCATAGTGAGTTCTATTCTACCAAACAAGCCCTTTAATTTAATACTCATATTGAGGTTGTAGTGAAGTAATATGTAATCCACCATTTTATATCGGCGGCCATATTGGATCTACAATTTTAAAAAATATGTTATATTATATTGTCATCAAGATTAAGGAAGTGTACCAAATTTTAGATCGATCGGTCGTCAGGAAGGGGGTCAAATTCCAATTACTAGATTTGACCCAAATAATTTCAAACAAATAAATAAATAAACAGGTTAAGTTAAGTAAAACCGTTTAAACCGGTGTATACACGGTCATGCAAAACTGTCACATCTGTCAAAAAGCGAAAGCTCGCGCGCAAATTTGACCGTGTGTATTAAAAACTGCCACATCTGGCTTGGCATGCAACTCGATGTCCGAGTTTGATTTTTAGAGGCGCGCGTCGTGCCAACTTGTGCATGTGTAGGACACGTCTATTAATGTTTCAGTTTAGAAACGTCGTTTACGGGGTTAAATTGTTGGTTTTGCGTTAACAAAATGTCTTTTTGGCGTCAGGAAGATGTGATGCGTGAATTTATAGATATGTACCAAGGTTATCCATGCTTATGGAAAGTTAAAAGTAATGAATACATTGGCAAAAATAAAAAATATTTTCGCTGAATTACGCTTGTGTTTAAGTTGATTACACCATCCGCACCCAAAACTGACACTAAACTGACAGGTACATCTGAATCGTGTGTATCAAAAGCTTCATTTTACATTTGCTTGCATGCAAGAGCGTTTCAGGTTTACATGACCGTGTATACACCGGTTAACCGGGGTATACACGGTCATGCAAACCTAAAACGCACTTGCATGAAAGCAAATGTCAAACGAAGCTTTTGATACACACAATTTAGATGTACCAGTCAGCTCTACGTCAGTTTTGGCAGCTGGTGGCGTGATCAACTTAAACATAAGCGTGATTCAGCGAAAAGGTTTTATTTTTGTCAATGTATTCATAACTTTAACTTTCCAAAAGCATGGATATCCTTGGTACCAATCCATAAAATCACGCAATACATATTTCTGGCGCCAAAGAGCCATTTTTTAACTCAAAACCAATAATATAACTCCGTAAACAATGTTCCTAAACTGAAACGTTAACTGACGTGTCCTACACATGCACAAGTTTGCACGACGCGCGCCACTAAAACTCAAGCTCGACGTCGAGTCGCATGCCAAGCCAGATGTGGCAGTTTTAATTACACACGATCAAATTTGGGCGCAAGCTTTGGTTATTTTGACAGATGTGACAGTTTTGCATGATCGTGTTACCTCGTTTAAAAATACTTACATTTCAGGCTCCAGTCAAAAATGATCCCTGGATAGGTGTGTTAAACGCAACACAAGAAAGAGATATTTGCGTGCAAACTTCAGGGATTTTGGGACTGACAATTGCTGGTTCTGAAGACTGTCTTTATCTGAACGTGTACACTACAAATGTATGTAAAATTAATTTAACTTTATATACGAAATTCTAGTTTAGGAAGAACACACCACGGTATAACACAAATTAATTATAAACTTTAAATACGATGGCATTGCTAATTTTGACTTGTCATTTGCTACCGTCATGGATTAAACTGAATTTTAGATGATAAATTACACTGCAAAAAAATGCTCTTTCTAATTAATATACCGGGTGATAACGAAATTGCTATCCAGCAATTTATTTTCTTCAATGCAACTATATAGTTTTTAAATTTAGGGACGTTATATTGTATCATCGGATGCCAATTTTGGATATAATAGCATCTGTGTATTACTTCCGGTTTAACCGGAAGTTATATAAACTTTGATATTTTAAATAGAACACCCTGTATATTTTTGAGAATTTAAATTTTACAGGTCATTCCTGATATAAAACCTTAAATATATTCATAACCTAACTCTTTTGGTTTTGGAGGTAATGGCGTTTGAAAATGTCCAGAGGACAGCACATTATGCAGTTTTATGGAAAAACAAATAAATATCGCAAAAATTTAAAATATTTAAAATAGTTCTTTTAAAAACTCTATCCTTAGAGACCATTATAATACTACTTCCTGTTTAACCGGAGGTGCTGTAAAATTAGATATTTTAAATGGAACACGCTGTATATTTTTAAGAATTTGTATTCTACAGGTCATTCCTGATATAAAACCTTAGATATATTCATAACCTAACTCTTTTAGTTTTGGAGAAAATGGCGTTTGAAAATGTCCAAAGGACAGCACATTATGCAGTTTTATGGGAAAACAAATGAGCATCGCAAAAATTTAATGTGCTTAAAATAGTTCTTTTAAAAGACTCTACCTTTAGAGACCATTATAATACTACTGCCTGTTAACCCGGAAGTGCTGTAAAATTTAAACTTCTATGTATGATAACCCTGATAATTTTAATGGAACACCCTGTATATTTCCTAAGATTAATATCCTTTAGGCTATTCCTGATATAAAACCTGTAATGTACCCGTAGCCTATCCTTTTTAGTTTTAGAGAAAACGGCATTTGAAAAGGTCTAGACGACGACAAAATATACATGAAACTCTCTATTGTGAGGTCGTTTAGACCTTTTTAAACTCAGAGGGGGAGCTTCATATAATTTTTTTAAATGTCCTTCGTTTTCGAGTTACAAGCCGTCAAAGTTTAATTTTCATTTTGGTTTTTCGCCATATTGCATTTATTTTTTAACCATCAGTTGATATTTCGACAAATCGAGCTTTGCAGATTTTAAAATTTTAAGACAAAAATACTTTTTTAAATACCGCCAGAGGGCACTTTACCTAAAACTTAAAATTTCATTACATCATAACTTTTTATTTTGACAGATATCGCAAAGCCGGGGACGCCATTTTATAGACAATCAAAAAACTAAAAAATAAGGTACTCCTTATTAAAGTCGATAAACCTCACCGTTTAGGCACCAATAGACATTAAAGTTTTCATCAATTTCAAATTACCTACATACATACAGGGTGCCCATTAACTCAACCGACAAACTTTACGGGGCGATTCTACAACAGAAAATAAGAAAAAAACGTTTGGGTAAGTTTGTTGGTTAAGTTACTGGACACCCTGTATGTATGTAGGTAATTTGATTGAAATTGATGAAAACTTTGATGTCTATTGGTGCCTAAACGGTGAGGTTTATCGACTTAATAAAGAGTACCTTATTTTTAAGTTATTGATTCTCTATAAAATGGCGCCCCAGCTTTGCGATTTCTGTCAAAATAAAAAAAAGATGAGAATCTGCAAAGCCCGATTTGTGTGCCCAATATCAACTGGATTGGTTAAAAATAAATGCAATATGGCGAAAAACCAAAATAATAAATAATAGTTTAAAAAACTAAAAAACACGCTTTTATATGCAACCGAACTAAAAATTAGAAAATAATTTTTCATTACAAAGAGTTTGTCACTTCAGAGTAAAAAGCGTGGGGTGCATTTTACTATTTTTTCATAACTTTTCCCTCATACATATTTGCAAATAGAATAATTATAACATTTAATATATTAAGCACCCTACGCTTTTATTCTGAAGTGACAAACTCTTTGTAATGAAAAATTATTTTCTAATTTTTAGTTCGGTTGCATATAAAAGCGTGTTTTTTAGTTTTTTTAAACTATTATTTATTTTTCATTTTTTAGTTCGATATATCAGTTAGTTTTTAAAAATAAATGCTCCAGTTTATTCACTAAAAAATTTCTTTGCCATTTTGTCAAGAGTAGTATTAGGATCTGTAAAGGAATTTATTTATCCTGGCGGTCCTAATCAGGATAACGGGGACCGTTTTTAAATTATTGCATTGTCATCGGTCCTTGATACTTGTGCAAAGTTTCAAAGAAATTGAATCGCTGGAAGTTGGCAAAAATTAGGCTTAAAGATTCCGTTACATAGATAGATAGATAGTTACAACCCAAGCTAATAAAAGCGTGTTAAAAAAGTTAGGTTTTAGGTATATTATAGGTTTTATATCAGGAATAGAACTTGCTTTGTAAAACTGCCTTATTCCCAGAAGTTAAACCTTCAATTTGGAGAGTTTTAATTGACAAACAAGATCATTTTAATTAAAATAGGGTTAGACATAATACATTATTGTTGAGCTAGTGGTACATATATATTTTTACATCATCGCCTTATAGATGTTAGAATTGTACTAACGATAAGTACAATTCAAAACATCTAGAAGGTGGTGTTTTACATTTTTAGATAACTGGTAATTTACCTGTTATGGTGTGGATATATGGAGGTGGTTTTACAATAGGAGGATCAGAATACAGCTCTTATGCACCCGATTTTTTGCTAGAACGAGATATTGTCTTCGTCTCGTTTAACTACAGACTTGGTGTATTTGGTTTTCTTAGTACTGAAGATTTAAACTGTCCTGGTAATTGGGGCCTTAAAGATCAAATACTTGCTTTGCAATGGGTCAAGAAAAATATCAAAGCTTTTGGAGGAGACCCAAACACAATAACGATATTTGGGCAAAGTGCTGGATCTGTGTCAATTGCTTATCTTCTACAGCACAAAAGACAAAAGGTAATTCTTTGGTACCAAACTAACATGGGTTGAAAAGTCCCGGGCATAACACATAGCCGGCGTTAGTTTTATTGCATTCACCTATAAGGATATCTAAAACACGTGATCCCTCCCCTGCCTTTTAAAAATGGTCGCTGTAGGACAAACATTTTCAAATGACTGTTCATTCTTTATGAGAGATTGCGTGCCATAAATAAAACATAAAAAAACGCCTAAAGGTTCTTCCTCTTTGAACCTTTTGTGTATTTTAGTTGTCTTTTAACTTAGAACAAAAGTAAAAACATATTTTATTCTCCTTACCCTAATCTGTGATAATTTATTTATTTATTTATTTATTACAAGCCCAACAGGCAACCATTAATAGGGCTACAAATATAACTATAATATAAACTATATAAAATTAAATAATACAATAAAGAAAATAATTTCAAAGCAAAATAGAAACTTAATATAACTTTAACACTAAAATCTCATACCTAAAGATGTTCTATGCATACTCGAACAAACACTCTATAATTCATGGAAAAATCACAGTGATATGCAAGGCCATTGTATAAGGAGCACATTCTTTGAATTGGTGACATATACAATGCATTAGTACTGGGCGATGGCAAATAAAAATATCTACTGTTCCTACTTGCAATCCTCGGGATCGCGAAATTAATTTCACCTAACAGAGATGGACAGACGATGGCCCCATTAATTAACTTATATAAAAATACCGTGCTATGAAGATTTCTTCTCTTCTCTAAACTTTCCATAGTGAATCTTCATCGCTGAAGGCCATCATCTATTTCCCTCTGAGGGTAAGTGCCTTCCTCTTTTAAAAGCAAATATTTTAAAAACTTTCTTTGGACTCGTTCCACTGCTCTTACATATTTATCATAATATGGTGACCAAACTACCGATGCATATTCAAGTTTTGTTCTAACCAATGAAAAATAAAGTCTTTTTAAAGCATCAATATTATTAAAAGATTGACAATTTCTGAAAATTAAGCCCAACATTTGTAAAGATTCTGAGACAATCTTATTAACATGCAAATCAAAACATAATTTTGAATCTAATACAACCCCCAAGTCTCTTGTATTACTTACTCTGGTCAATTTAATTTCACCAATATAATAATTGTAATAAGCAGCATTAATCTTTTTAGTGAAAGTCATAACTGAGCACTTTCTAGCATTAAGAAGAAGGCAATTATTCCTACACCATGCCTGCACAGCACTTAAATTTTCTTGCAATATGCCACAGTCTTCCGTAGTCTCAATTCGAGTATACAGCTTCAGGTCATCTGCAAATATTTGATGTTTTACTTTAATAACATTAGAAATGTCATTTATAAAAATGAGAAATAACAGGGGCCCCAAGTTGGACCCCTGGGGTACTCCTGATGAAGTTATAAAACCTGAAACCATTGTACTGTACATACATTTAGCTAATAGGAGTAACATATCTATCTGTGATTAATTGTGATATTTTTATGATTTACTGAAAATGCTTACTTCAGAAGGAGTTTTTACCTATAAGGAATAAAAACACCTGATTACGATATTTCCTGCAAACCATCAATGTTGTGTCGTATTGAAGTAATGAGGAAGCGGATTCCAATGCGATATATTTACCGCCCAAAAGAGGGATGGGTTTAGTCGGTCAGCAGTAGATGGTAGAGCCATCCCGACACTTACCTAAGCACAAGACCTAGCACTAAGACCTCCTATGCTTAGGCTTCTATTTGCAGATTCCTAATCCTCTTACAAAAGAAATAAAAACTTTAGATATACAGGGTGTAATTTAATTGATGGCCAAAAATACAGAATACGATTCCTTAGCCCATTTTAAGAAAAAAAGTTCATATTAAGATATGTCCTAAACCTCTAAACTCTTGAGATATGGGTTGTTAAAGTTTAAGGAAAAAAATCGAATTGTTATCCTATACCCTATTTTTTTGCAAGAGATAGCAATTAAAATGTCTCGGGACGGTTAGAAGGTTGTAAACCATAGGCGCAACAGTCTCTGTGCAAAGAACAGGTAGAAATACACCGAATTGCGTTAAATAAGGATTATAAATTTTATATATATTTTAGTATCTTTCCGTATGTGCAACTGAGTAGTTATAAATTGTTAGAGTATTGTTCAAAGTATTACAGTATTGTAAAAATGGCTTCTCCGCAGAAACGCGCATGTTTCGGACATTTAACTGTAAACGAAAAGCAGATTGTTAAAAACGTATTCGATTATATTAGAAATGATCAAAGCTCTAATTTAGGTGTGGACAATTGTGTTAAAAAATGTGCGTTGATGACTGGGGTGGGAAAAGCGACAATTTACAGAATTTTGAAACAAGAAAAAGAGGGAGGTATAATTCCACCAAAAAGCGACCGGGCAAAACCGAACTTTATATAACAGACGACACAAAACAAACAATTCGACGAATTGTACATGTTTATTTTACCGAAAAAAATCCCTACTTTAGATGTCATGTTTCAAGCTGCGAAAAATCATCCACACGTGCCGGCAATAGGTAGAGTTAAACTTTGGAAAATCTTAAAGGTCTAAATTTTCAGTGGAAAAAATTCCAAAGAAAATCTTTATTAATAGAGAATGGAGAAATTGTCCATTGGAGGAGAGATTATTTGAGAAAAATAATAAAAGCTCGTACTGAAGGAAAGACAATATATTATCTAGATGAGACTTGGATAAATGAAGGACATACCGTTAAAAAATATTGGCAAGATGGGAATATAACAACTGCTCACCAGGCTTTTAATGAAGGACTTTCTACGGGTTTAAAACCTCCATCTGGAAAGGGGCGTAGACTAATTATTACTTATATTGGAAACGAGAATGGTTTTGTAGATGGAGGTCTTTTAATGTTTGAGTCCAAAAAACAGGAGATTATCACGAAGATATGAATGCTGATGTATTTGAAGAATGGTTTTCGCAGATGATCGACTTAATACCAGAGGGTTCGATTATTGTAATGGATAATGCAAGTTACCACTCCAAAAAGTAGATCGTGTTCCAAATTTAAGCTGGCTTAAAAAGACATTCAATCCTGGTTGATGCAGCAAAATATTGAACATCCTACAGATAGTGTTAAACTAGAGTTGTTGTAGCTAGTAAAAAGTGAAGTCGCCACAAAAAAGCTAAGTACACACGTTTTGTAATTGATGAAATAGCTAAGAAACAAAATATAACTGTATATCGGCTGCCACCTTATCACTGCGAACTAAACCCCTAGAACTTATATGGGCACAAGTGAAAGGTGAAGTAGCCAGAAATAATACTACGTTTAAACTAGTAGATATAAAAAACTATTTCAAATTGCCATATCTAATGCTTCTCCAGAAAACTGGAAAAAATGTGTCGAACATGTATTAGAAGTAGAAAATAAATTGTGGTCTTTGGATATAATAGTAGATACAACTGTTGAACCTCTAATTATACAAGTAGACTCATATGACTCAAGTAGTGATAGTATGTCAGATATGGAAGAATGTGAATAACTAGATGTAGATTATGTAGCATATTTAATTAGGTATAGATTATATTCTAAATAATTATTTTTTGACTATTTTTAATGTGTATTATTTTCTTAATAAAATGGTTATTATTAACTATAATTATACCAACTGTACAATATTGATATACTATAAATTTTAAAATAAATTTTTTACACATATAAAAGAAACAAGATTTTCATTTTACCTAAACTGTTTAAAAAGGGTAAGTTCCCAAAAATAAACTCAAGCGCACCGCCACTGTCAAGGTTTTTATCACATTATTCCCACGTAAATACGGGTAAACATCTGTTATTCCTTTGTATTTGACCCAAGAGGTTGACGAATATTAGAGCGGAGTCTGCCGGCCTAAAATTAGGATGCCTTATCGGTACATTACAGGTAGAATTGAAGTAAAATATTTATACTCGGACTAACACAGAAAGCGAATTGCCATAAAATTAAAAGATTTATTACTCTCGCTTGCAACGAAACAGGGTATAACTTTAAAACTGTTTAAGTTATTTTCATAAAATTTGGCACACACCAACTTAGTACTAATAGGCATTTTTTAATGTGAAAGATTTTTGATTATTTCTACCAGTGGCATTTGTAAGGGATGTATACTGAAGATTTTCAAAAAATAAAAACCATTGCTTTTTGGAAAATAAAAATTATTTTTAAATTACCATTTATTTTGCAACAAATTTAATCCCTTGTTCTTCTTTTGCAAAATAAATGATGATTAAAAAAATGATTCCTATTTTTGGAAAAAGCAATGGCGTACCAAGTTTTTTTGGAAAATCTTCAGTATTCATCCCATACGGACGCCACTGGTTAAAATATTTAAAAATCTTCTACATTAAAAAATCCTATTGGTGCTTAGTAGGTGCGTGCCAAATATCATTAAAAGATCTCAAACAGTTTTAAAGTTATGATAAGAATACGACATTTTTTTCCTTAAAACTTTAACACCCTGTAGCTTAAGAGTTGAGAGGTTTAGGACATAATAATATGTATGAGTATGACCTTTCTTTCTTAAAATGGGCTAAGGAATCATATAATGTGTTTTAAGCCATCAATTAAATTACATCCTGTATATTTTTAAAAGATATACGTATAATAAAAATCCAATATGTAGTATGCTTACTTTAAAAATCCATATCTTAGTTTTTTTGAAAGCAATATAACTCTCTAAACGCTTGCAGCCTTTTTAAGAATTATATGAGACTTTCTGCATGAAAGCAGAAAACGTGAATTATACTTTTAAATCTTTAGACTATTCACTAACCAGAACATATCATGGGTAGATAATAAAACACAAATTCGTAAAATATTTTTTTGATTTATGGATTTTACAGTGTTTAAATTCATAAAATTAAATATTTATAATATCCTAATTGTAGGCTCACGTTTTTAAGAACGGGAAAATTTTATCATTATTTTAAAAGTTCTAAATTATCATAAAATCTAAGCACTTTAAGCAAAAATTATCAAAGAGCTGTTTTGTGAAACACGTAATTTTCTATTAAAATGACTACTTTTGAAGTTAGTACTCTTGACTTTGCAAAATAACTGCAACAAAAAAAAATTAACACAAAAAAACGATTTTTTTTTAGTTTCTTGTCCACAATTTTTTTGCGAGGAATAGGTATGAAAAATGCTTTACAAATGGAAAAGCTTACGTTAAAATATTTAAAATAAGTGTTGCGGAAAGTATCTTTATGAAAACCTGAAAAGAATATGATTTGTTGAATTTTCCACATTTTGTCAACTTTTCTTTTAAACAGATTATGTTTTTTTGTTATGAAATAGACCAATTAGATACTATCATTTTTTTAATAAAAATTATTTTTATCAATTCAGTAACAAAAAATATTTTTAAGAATAAAAGCGTCAGAAAGAATCACCCTAATATACAGGAAGATTTAAAATTAGGAAACTGTTATTTGGCCGAATAAAAAAAAAATCTGCTACTTATTTAAATAGTCTCAATGATTTAAATAGATTTTTGATAGTATATAAAAGAAAAAACGTTTTGTTGATATATTGTTACCTTTTGGGTAACTAGTTAAATTTATTTTAACTTAACTTGATATTGTAAGCATATAAAATGTAATATGAATTATTTATAAAAAAAAACATTTATTTTGGTTTTTACTTAATTTTCCCAAATCACAGCCTTCTTAAACTATGAGTCGTGAAGGAGAAATCTGGCAACACAGCACAGTAGGAATGTCAAGTAAAGTTTAGAAGTAAACAGAAACAAGTTTAAACGATTCCTTAAAAGGTTTTTTTCTGATTTTAAAAGTTAAATAGTATAGTATATTTATTTAATATAAAAAAAAATAAGTAATTCATTGTTATATTTATAAAATAGAGCCAGTGCCAAGATGTTATTCGTTGTTTTTACGTTTAAATGTGCGCGTATAGTTGGTGCGTACGGCGTACATTATGCTACGAACGTGTTGCGTTTCGGGCTGCAAAACGAATTACCCCAGTTATATTAAAACAGAGGGTTATCAAACAACATTTAATTTCCCCATAAACGATGAAATTAGAAAAGCCTGGTTGTGCGCTATTGACCGGATAAGTATTTTTTATTTATTAATAAAAGTAAAAGTAGTACCGATACGGTAAATGGACAAATATATTTTACGGGCTACTAATTAACCAAGTGTGTTTTTAAAAAATGGTTTAATTTGATATCAATAGTGTGTATAGTGCACCAAAAACAATTTTTTACCCCAAGCAATCTCCTAAGGACTATATCAACTAATGCGCATAAATATACTGGTAAGTTTACCAAAAGATATTAATTATATAGATATTCTGACGGTTATTTACCTAAGGCGGTTTTAGGGTAAATATAGTGGCAAACCTAATTTAAAACGTTTGTTATTTTAAAGCGAATTTTATGTAATACGAATTAAGCTTTTATATTTATAACTAAACACACATGCTTTCAATTCATTTTAAGAAATTACTAAATAAGAAATGTTTAGTTTACTTTAAAAAGCTACATTGGTCTGTTCGCAAAAAATGCATAAAGCGAGGTAGAAAACATCATAACAATTTGAAATTTTTAAATCCTTACCAACAAATTTGTATAAGGCAGAAAAGTTCCTGATAAGTTTTGCAGAGACATTATTGCTTTTTAGGGCAACTATAGTATTTAAAATTATACCTATATGTTGTCTAAAACATCCTAAAAAAATTAATACCTATATTTTGTTTAAAACACTTAAAAAATTAATTATATTTAGCATGTAATCCATTAGGAATTCATTTCAATGTGGCAAACAGCACTGTACAGTGCTGTTTGCCACATTGCCTTTCTTACTTCACGGCTCATAGTTTAAGAAGGCTGTGATAATTCTATTAAAAATATTTAAAAAATGTTTAAAACATTGTTCGCAAGATACAGGCTGTTTAATATATATATTTTTTTAATCTCCTTCATATCCGTAACACAATTTGGTGTTACTTTGGCAATGTTATTTTTGGCATTAGGCGAGTAATTTTTCATTAATTCAATTACATTTATTAAGTCCAGTGGCGTCTCGAGCGGAAACTAACGATATATTTCTAACAAAAATCCTTACGTCACTGACAGTGTAAATGTATGTAAAATTTTTGTCCTTTCTTTAGCACGCATTTAAAAATACAGCTTTTATATCTTTTTCTGTATCTTGTTTAGTTTAAGAGAATAAAAATACAATCCACTTAATTGGTTCTTAAAGACAAAAAAACATCATTCATTACATAAAAACTTTTATCATATCTTGTTAGAAAAGTTTATTAAAGTGAAAAAAATCCCCTTTGGTACCTAGAAATTTTATTAAAAAGTAACAACATTTTTTTATAGAGGTAGAAAAATTATGTAAATATAGCACTGATTTTTCCCAAAAATTGTCTTTTTGATTTATGAAAAATACATTTTTTAACCTTGCAGATTTGTATCAAAGGGCGATAATGCAAAGTGGATCCAGTTTGTGCACTTGGGGGTTAACAAGACGAGCAAGACAAGTAGCTTTTGGAATTGGTGCTCGATTGGGAATTTTTACTCCAGATAGTAAAGATCTTGTCGAGGAATTAAGAACAGTTGACTATCAAACGTTAAAGAGGGCAGAGAACGATGTTTATTATGTGGTAATATTTAAATCTAAATATTTTATATCGTTAATGTTCCCTTTTTTCATTTTTTTTAACTAGTCCATTAAATGTTTATTTTTTTTAATTATTAAAGTTAAATAATAAATATAAGCTATTTAACGCGTATTAGTACGACTAATGGTATTATTTACACTAGAGAAAAACTTTGGCAGAACTTTAAAGTTGTTTTAAACTCCTATCTTTTAATTTACTATATATTATATATACATGTACATTTTAATTAAAAAGTACCACCATAAACGTTGCCGAACGCTATTATTACCAGCACACTATTCAGGGTGTTGTAGAACTATGGGATCAAACTTTTAGGGTATTCAGTTTAACAGTAAAAAACATTTGAGTATAGGGACCCATGTCCGGAAAAAGTATCACTATTGTACTATGGCCCTAAGACGCGTTAAAATTTAGAAAGGCGACGAATTGCTTAAATATATTAAAATTCATTTAATTTTTGCCTTCTTTACATTGTATTGTATTGTAGTGAATGGGGTCGTTCGGCTTAAGCTAGCCCTTCTCCCACTTCGACCTAAAAGATCTTTTGTGGATACCCTACATTAGTTAATCCCCTCTATTCCCAAACTTTTCGCGAAGCTGGAAATATTTCGGGGGCGAGCCTTTTTATATCCTCTGGAGTCAAGAAAACTCCTTCCAGATATTTTAGTCTCTGGCCTGTTAGTTCCGTGCATTGGCATAGTATATGCTCCGAGGTTTCGTTCGATCGATCACAAAACCTACAGCGGTCGTTGTCGGTCTTTCCCATCTTTTTAAGGTGATACCTCAGAGGGCCATGACCCGTCAGGAAGTTTGTAACTATCCTGAGTTCATTCTTTTGAAGCTCTAATAGCTTTTTAGTGTATTTAGGCGATTGAGAGATAAATCTCTTCGCCTGTCTTTGTCCTGGAGCGTTATGCCAGTGAGTCTCTTTATGCCTCTGTTCCCATTCTCTGAGTTCTTCCCTTAGGTGACCTTTCGTTATCCCGCAGAATGGTTCCGGTCCGTAAAACGGGGCCTGTGCACCAACTTTGGCTACTTGGTCAGCAATCTCGTTGCCTTCCACTCCTTCATGTCCTGGCACCCACATCAGAGTTACTCTGTTGTTTGTAGCCAGTTGATTAAGTGATTGTCGGCATTCCCAGGCAAGCCTTGAGTCAAAGCAGCATGAAGCTAATGCCTTTAAGGCTGCCTGGCTGTCCGATAGAATATAGATATTTGCTCCCCGTAGGCCTTTTTTGGCGCATTCGGTTGCGCAGATATCTATAGCGTAGATTTCAGCTTGAAAGATGGTGGGAGATTTTCCTAGGCGTTTTGCAAGTCTACATCTTGGTCCGTAGACTCCCGCCCCCACTCCTTCATCCATCTTGGATCCGTCTGTATACCAGACCAGCGTGCCACGTTCCAGCTGTGATATTTTTTCCCTTATAGTTTGGCGTCTGTGTATTGCCACTTCGAAAGGGCGTCGAAAATCACGAATCACTGGTATTGTGTCTGTGGGTTTGGTCAGAGCCTCAGTTTGGATACTTTCCAGTATCCTGAGGTGACCAGTCAGGTTTCCTGACTTTAGTTTGCGTGTCTGTACTACCCTCGAGGCACTAAGAAGGGATTCTCTCCTTACGCTCAGGTGAAGCGGGAGCATGCCCAGCATTGCCTCCATGGCGGCGGTTGGAGTAGTTCTCATCGCCCCTGTAATACCTAGACAGGCAAGCCTTTGTAGTTTTTTTAGCTTCCGTTGTGTCGTTATTTCTTCCGTTTTTTGCCACCACACCAAAGAGGCGTAGGTGATTATCGGTTTTACGACAGTCTTCTTTACATAATATTATTACAACAAAATTATTATTAAAAAAAAATAACAAAAAAAAACATTAATTAAATAAAAAAATAAAATAATAAAACTTTTAAACATTGACCTTGACACTTTGAACAATTGTTGTGATGATATCATGTACAAAAGGCACAAATTAAATGCATTAAATTCTAATTAGGCAATTCATCTTTCCAAATGTTAATGTGTCTTAGGGATGTATAGCCGTAGTGACACTTTCCCGGACATAGGTCCCTATACTTAAATGTTTTCTACTGTTGCACTGAATGACCACTAGAAGTTTGCTCCCATAGTTCTGAAACACCCTGTATTTAATCAAGCAGTGCTTAAATGGTTAATGAAACCTTTAGACCTACAAATTAAAGTATATAAAAACATTTTTCCAAGACCCTCAAAAAAAAAAAAAATGTTTTTTTAATCGTCAACTTGAATTTAAAGTATTCCATTCTAGTACACTATATAAATTGTTAAAAAAGTAACTTTTTTTAACACTTCAAACCTTTTTTCACACTTTGAATTAGTGTTTTGTTTCATTGCCTACTACAATCAACTTAAACATCAATTTAAGCAAAGTAGTAAGCGCGACATCAACTGAACCAAACGGTCAAGTTACCTTTGATTCCGTCATTATTTCTTTTAGTTCATGTGTCACTAGTTTTAAAATTGGATAGTTTGCAAATAAATTTAATAAAAATCCCATATAACATTTTTTGCCGGCGTTGTACATTTAATTTACTGGCATTGCCAACACTCTTTAATGGCAAGGCATTGGCAAAAAGGTATCAAAAAGTCGCGAAAGTGGGCAATTGGCCGTTATTAGGCCACGTGTTGCAGATAAAGTGATGGCATCCGTCATTAATAAGTTATTGGCAAAAAATGTGTTTAAGATGATGGCATCCATCATTAATAGATTATTGGCAAAAAGATAACAAAAAGACACGAAAGTAGGCAAAAGCAGATACTCCCAAGCAGCAATACTTTTTTTTAAAGCTAAAATGATGCGATATTTTATTTGAAAATTAAAATAGGAAAAACTCCTTACTGCATGCAATTTCCTTGCAATGCAAAGTACCATCTCCCGGAACACTGTCAACTTGGAGATGCAGATTTTTACACTAGCCGAAGATATTTCTTTCAAAGCTGAGTGAGATCACCTACCGCAGACCGCTCTCGAATTATTTTTGTCTAATGGGTACGGTTTAGACGATAAAAAGCGAAGATATTGCAGAAACGTAGTAGTTTATTGTCCATTACGCCATCTATCGGTATGTCAAAAAACTATTAAATATATATAATATTTTTTATTAACACGTCTTTAAAACTTTTAATAAGGTTTTAAACAAAATGTTTACAGCTCCTAACAGTCTACTTGAATATCTTGCCTTCTCGACTAGCCATCACCAATTAATCACACAACACACACTTATTAGGTAATGAATACATTTAATTATGTCTATTAAAAAACTCTTTTCTTTAAAAAAGAAACTAAAAAGCTAGAAAACCAAGTAGAAAACAAATGCACAAAGCGGTCACCTTCGGTCGAAATTAACGTAGCTAATTTTACCATCATTTTATTTTTATTCGCTCCAAAATACATAATAAACATTTTGTTTGACCTAATTTTTATTTGCATGATTTTTAACAATAAAATGTTATAAAAAGGCCATTTCCTTTGAATTATGTAAAAAAACATAAAATAATGTTGTTTAGCTGCCATTATAAATAAAACAGATCAAAAAATTGCTTTAATGTTAGTTAAATACCAATGTTAATAATATGGTTTAAAAAGAATGAATATGCGTTGAAGGTTTGCCTTCAAAAATACAATATTTATATGCCTGCAACAAAAACGCGTGCTTTATTTAATCAGGATTGGTATGCCACCATGTTTGTATGTTTGCCGGCAATTCGCCTGCATGTAAAATTTATAGGCAATTAAGTGGTTATTTAGGGTTGACTTTTTAATGCGTATAAGATATTGGCATAATATTGGCACCAACTGCCAATGCTTTACCATCAATGCCAATATGAAAAATGTACATTGCCGGCAAATAGGGTTTGCTGGGAATGATTAGAATTATTAGTTTTAATGAATTTGAACGACTAAGAAATTGATAAGGAATGTATACAGTTTTAGTAATATTTCTCCAAAAGTACATGCAATTTTCTAAAAGTAAATAATAAATGCATAGTTATGAAGAGGACCATTGGCTCTTAAATTTATTTTTAATTTAATTTAAAATTAATAAGTTTAGATAAATAAAACATGTATAAAATGGTATTTTGGAAAAAATTCTTACGGTCGTGGAAAAACTATAGTATGTAACACATGCATAGGGTGTCTTTTCTTACTTATGGGATTTTCGCACTCGCCTAATGGCTCGTGCTGTCAAACTTTCCATTTGTAAAAAAATTATCACTTTATGTACTTCTTACATAAATTTCTATTTCTTACATCGCAATAAACAAAATAGGCTTTAGAGATTCTGTTAAATATGAGTTATTTGATTTTTTAATGAACTTGAAAAAATCTACAAAATTTAGATATTTAGCAAAATTTATGGCTAATGAGGAACCTGAAGATAAAAATTAAGGGCTTTTAGACTTTAACAAAAATCGTTCTATTTCCAGAGGCACATTTTAAAGACACTAGGAAAATGATTTTAAAACAAAACATTTTTTCGTTCCTCCCTAATATAATAATTATTTCCTTAAGTTTCCTATTTTTAAAAGACCAACCATTGTAAACAAATAAACGTGTAAAAGATAGTTTGGTTAAAGGCAATTGCTGTTGAAAATATCTTTAATGGCTTACCAATGGGACCTGTTCAAGAACCAGAACATGAAGGAGCAGTGTTCACAGCGAAAAGCCATGAAATGTTAAAGAATGGAGAATTTAACAAGGTTCCGGTTATAGTTGGTCTTAATTCCAATGAGGCTAAATCATTTTTGGGACTATTTATTGGTAAGTAATAAGATTATTATTGCTGTTGAATTGCTTATCTATAAATCTCTTGAATGATACTAAGAAAAGGTGACAAGATGTTTCCTGGACTATTCTCATAAGACTTGACATATCGTTACCCAAATTTGTAAACCTCTAACTTCAGAACTGATTGAAATCGAAAGTTTTGCTCCATATACTTATTTGACAATAAACGAATATTATTAAAAAACTTTTACTTTTAGTTATACAGGGTGTTCATTTAAAAACTTTCCACTCAAGTTATCTTCGAAACGAGACAGATTTGAGAAAATCGCCGAAACACGGCAAGATATTTATTGAGGGGGAACGTTTTTACAAAAATTGGACGGCGCTCCTTTAACCCCTTAACCACCAGGGCCGCCACCCCAAAATTCTTAAATGAAAAGGCTGG
Organism: Listronotus bonariensis; assembly: GCA_014170235.1. Lineage (NCBI taxonomy): Eukaryota > Metazoa > Arthropoda > Insecta > Coleoptera > Curculionidae > Listronotus > Listronotus bonariensis. The sequence goes on along the minus strand of JACEGR010006533.1, from coordinate 24,578 downwards.
TCGAGTGATAGATCATTTTAAAGCTCCTGACGAGTACTTTAGAACCCTAGAATATGAAGTCAATATCTTCACCTATTACAAAATGGCGGTACTTTAAAAATTACCTAAATACCTGATTTGAATGGCCATATTTCCGAAACTAATAAAGTTAGATGTACCTAATGTGGTGTTTTCTTAAAGCTCTTTTAAAGGTCTTTTAATTGTGATACTGGTAGTAATATACAGGGTAGAAGAAAAAAGTACATATTTTTTATTTAAGAACCCTGTATATTATTTTACCATTAAAAAGATCTTTAAATGAGCTTTAAGAAAATACCACATTAAGTACATCTAACTTTATTAGTTTCGGAAATATGACCATCCAAATCAGGTATTTAGGTAATTTTAAAGTACCGCCATTTTGTAATAGGTGAAGATATTGATTTCATATTCTGGGGTTATAAAGTACTCGTCAGGAGCTTTTAAATGATGTATCACTCGACTCGCCTTCTCATTTAAGAATTTTGGGGTGGTGGCCCTGGTGGTTAAGGGGTTAAAGATGCGCCGTCCAATTTTTTGTAAAAAACGTTCCCCTCAATAAATATCTTGACGTGTTTCGGCGATTTTTTAAATCTGTCTCGTTTCGAAGATAACTTGAGTGGAAAGTTTTCAAATGAACACCTTGTAATATTATGACTATTAACTAACCAGGGCCGCCGAACACCTTGCCGGGCCTTGGTTCAAGTAAAAGTTACGGGCCCCTTAATTAAGCAAAAAAGTGGAAGAGCAAAAAAAAGTCCTCACTTCCTCCAAATTACTTTTGAAAATTATTCTTTACAAAATTTTAAGAGCGCAAAAAAAAGGTCCTCACGCCATTTCTACGTTTTTCATCGCGGTCCCCCATTCAGTCCGGGCCCCGGTAATTTGTACCAAGATCATTTAACTAGGTAAGGTTGCCTCGTAAGCCTTGCAACATGGCGGACCATACGTCACATATGTATTTTGCTCATTATTTAATGAAGTTTTTAACATATTGTAGTTTGTGTTTTTGTCAATATTAAAGAAATACTTTTAAATACTGTTAATTCTAGTTGTTACCGTAATTTCTTTATTTTCTATTATTAAATTATTTAACAATGATTATTCTAGCTGATTTTTAAATATTGTATATCGTGCTCTTTCGCCCTCATAGTATTATCCGTCTAGACATCCTTGTTGGCGCCAAGGAACCAGCAGTGCGGTACATATGTGACGTAATGAGGCAACCTTACCTGGTCAAACGATCTTGAATTTGTACTGCCTTCAACGCCCCCTTAGCGGCCCTGTGAGTAACAAATAATAAAACGTACTACCATTCCAAACAACCCCCCACCTACGATTCCAAATAATAGGCTAAACAAAAGGTTTCTTTTATCTTCTGTAAAATGTTCAATTATGGAGATAAAAGGTTTACGAATTATTATAAATTAAACAAAACAATTTTTTGAACTTAGAAGTGAAAAAGTAGCAAATGAAATGTCATTGAATGTGTTATTGGAGGGAGCCACCTACTAGGGACACCCGGTACATTTTGTTTGATTTTGTCTTATAATGGAATTTCGTTTAAGTCCAAAAAAGTTTTGTTCTTTCGCATTCTTTAAGCTACAGTTAAAGATATCCAAATATAACGAGTTAGTTTAGTCTAGTTTATTTGTGTCCTTTTTTAGATGTCCTAAAACCACTTTTTACCCGTTATGATTTGGACATTGCGAGATTAGCCCCTACGATCTGACAAGAAACGTGTCCAAAAGGATTTGGGCTGGCAGTGAAATCAAGGAACATTATTTTGGGGTTCAGCTAATAGCAACTCGGCCATCAGCAAATATTATACACGTTGGTAAAATTTAATTATTTAATTTATTTCCACTTTGTATAACGTAGTACTAGCAATGTTTAAAGAATTAGCCACAAGCAGCTTAAAGCCAATTTCTTCTAAAAAATATAAAAAAATCGCCCAAAAAAATTTATCGTTGAATTTAGACAACCAAAAACAAAGTGGTTCACTTGTTGACCGGTTTGATTTGGGAGCATGCTTCAACTTTTAAATAAAAGAACATTTTCTGAAAAAGTATACATAAACAAAAATCCATTTATTTGCACACCCAATGAGCCATACTGTATATTTAAAATCAAAAGCAACAAACTTTAATGAGTAATCGTATCACAGACAAACCTTATCAACAATACAATTTTTATTACTGCATCCCCAATAACCTCCTGGTTTTGAGTATTTTATATATATATATATATATATATATATATATATATATATATATATATATATATATTATAAAAGAATATACAATAATAAGCTCAGAAAATAACATATTATATTTGCAACTACAATTGGTAAAATGGAAAATAATTATTTTATGGTAAAGTTTTAGAGCTCCTGTCAAAGTTACATACATTAAATTTAAAAAATGTTATTTAAAACAAACTTGGTGTGAAATTTTCTTACCAAATACCACCAAAGCTTTTGACCAGGTCTGGCATGCCGCACTTCTTAATAAACTTCCCTCCTATGGTCTTTCAACTAAACTTTGTACTTGGCTCTCTAGTTATCTATCTGATCGACGTATATCAGTTATTGTGGACGGCCATTCTTCAAGCTTTTACCAAGTAAATGCTCGAGTCCCTCAGGGCTCAGTTCTGGCACCAACATTGTTTCTTCTTCACATCAATGACCTTCTCTCTTCCACAACTAATTCCATTCATAGTTTCGCCGATAGTACCCTTCACTCCAGTTTTTAGGTTCCTAAACCCATCACTAAACTTGACTTCGAAAACAAACGCAGAGCGATGCAGATATCTCTTTCGCAGGATCTTAATTTAATATTGGATTCTACTTATAAGCGGCCAAGTTTTAGAGAGCAAAGACACCTTCAATCTTGTGGGCGTCACATTTGAAAGTAACCTTAACTGGCATAAACACATTGTATCTATAGCCACGGCAGCGTCAAAAAGCTTGGATTTCTCTTTCGAGCCAAAAAGTATTTTTCCGCTTCTAATTTATACACTTTATATGTGTCCCAAATCCAACCTCCCTTGGAATATTGTTCTCATATCTGTAGCATGGCGTCCCCCACAACCCTAAGCATTTTTGATTCTATTCAAAAAGAGCTGTTCGTCTCATTAATGATCCTTCACTTACAGAAAGGCTTCCATCTCTTGCCCTTCGTCGGGCTGTGGGAGATTTATCGCTTTTTCATAGGTACTTCCATGTCTTCTGCTCTGAAGAATTGTCTAGTATAGTTCCTCCACTCACGGTTCCCAACCGAGAAACTCGTGGTTCCGCTCGTATGCATCCCTATACGGTCCAACTGGACAGGCCCCGAACTTCTCACTTTGTTCGTTCTTTTATCCCTCTAGATTGTGGAACCTGCTGCCCGCGGAGGTCTTTCCTTCCCCGCCAAATCTTCAAGTATTTAAGTCCCGTGTCAACAAACCCCCTCTTACCTCGCTTAAGACACCCACGGTACGTTAGTATTTAGGCTTTTAGCCTTCGTGGTTTGTCCAAAGATAAAAAAAAACCACACGTGCTTAAATTATTCCGGGAATTTTTTCAGCCACGAATATTTTAAGAAAATTCTTCCTCGCCTGCGGCTCGGGATAATTTTCAAAATATTCGTGGCCTTGAAAACTTTCCGGAAATAATTTTTTTAATTGACCGGAAAATTGAATTTTCCACTCAATTTTTTAAGCGGAAAATGCTATTTTACAGGACTAATTTACTTTCCGGTCCCTAGTTTACTTTCCGGTCTCTCATTTACTTTCCGGTCCCTGATATCAAAAAATCCTGTTAGCCATGACAAAAATTGTCAGAGTTCAATTGTTACTATTTGACAGTTCAACAGTTACAATGTACAAAACTGTACATTTAATATTTATTCAGAAAAGTAAAGCTTTATGTTGCTGTAAAAATATAAAATTTGTTGTAAACTTTCATAATATTATTATTATAATTCGTTTTCGTTTGTAGTTCCTATTTACTTAATTATTTATAGTTTCGTAAGTAATTTAAAAAAATACATTTTGTCAAAAGAACCTCGTTGTACTTGCCTTATTGTCGTTTAAATATAACACTAAAAATTTACACAGTTTTTTTTCCGGTCAATTAAAAAAATTATGTACGATACTCGACCGGAAATATATTTTTTTATTAATTGACCGGAAAATTGAATTTTCCACTCAATTTTTTAAGCGGAAAATGCTATTTTACAGGACTAATTTACTTTCCGGTCCCTAGTTTACTTTCCGGTCTCTCATTTACTTTCCGGTCCCTGATATCAAAAAATCCTGTTAGCCATGACAAAAATTGTCAGAGTTCAATTGTTACTATTTGACAGTTCAAGATATTGTAAAGTAAAGAAAGCATCATTTTGCCAAAATGGAGTCAGACATGGAAAATCCAGATGAAATAATTGAAGCAGCGTCCTTATTGTCGTTTAAATATAACACTAAAAATTTACACAGTTCTTTTTCCGGTCAATTAAAAAAATTATGTACGATACTCGACCGGGTCTCCTCAAAACTACAGGACTCGCCTACGGCTCGCCCAGTAAATGTTTTTCGTCGACCCGTAAAATACCATTTTCCGGTCTAGTAACGTAAATAGCTATAGCACTGGTGGTATTACAAGTGAAAATACCTGACAAGCAGAAAAATAAGCAAGTAAATCGACGGATTCCGTAAAAAGTTAAACATTTTCAACTTTTTTCGGAACTGTCACGGATCTGTCTCTTCAACATGGCTGCCGACAGCCCAATTCAATTTTGATATTGTAGTCACATAATTCCGGACTTCCGAGGTTCCGCAATATTTTACCGTACATGAGGACTAGGCATTAGGTTAGTTACTCCTAATACTAAGTTTGAGTATTTTTAGTTTACCAGTACCGATCAATTTAACAGACCCATCAGAGAAACAGTAAATCAGATGTCCAAATATACTGACGTCTACTATTATCAATTTGCATATCGAGGAGGATTAGGAGAATTTGAGAATGATTTTGCAGGTAAAAAATGGAATAGAATATTTAGTGAAAAAATATTTGATCGGTTTTATATTTAATTTCAAGGCGTTGGACATTTTGAAGACATATTTTACATTTTTGCTAATAAAGCCAATGCAAATCGTGAAGATCGAATTGCCAGAATGAGACTTTTGGAGTTATGGACCAACTTTGCAAAATTTGGGTAACTATTAATACCGTTCAATAGCTAATCTTTGTGTGTTAATTCATAAACTGCTACTTATATTTATTTTGGTATTTTATGCTTAAGAATGCATTTTCTCCAGAGTAATTAAATATTGTAAGTCGGCACTATTAATAACTTTTTATTATTGCAGATAGAGGTTGGTTAAACTAGAGAACTACTAGTATTTTTTCCGCTTTATAGTAGATATTTCTTAGACTAACATTGTCTTTATTTATTTTAAAACCATTACTCTAGTATCGTAACTCTAATTCAGCTTTATTATTATGCATGTACGTTGTTTTAACAAAATTAATTATAAGCTGTAATTAGAGTTGGGGTAATAGTTCGATATAGTGGTTTTCGCTATTATAAGAGATTTTTGAAAAATTCTTTTTAGGGCGTTTCTATAGGTCGATTATGACACAAATCTGTGTGCGCATTTTCCAAAATCCATTTCTATAATTTATTATTAATAAAAACATATTACGGGACGGTGGAGTGAACAGGGGTGCTTGGTGGGGACGAAACAGTAGAAATCCTACATTAAACGCCCAAAAACAGTATTTCACAGTACACACCGCACTTTCTGTTTACAAAAATGTCCAAAAAATTGTTTAAAAAATTAAAAATAAATAATAGTACAACAATCCCGCCATGGCTGTCACTGCATAAAAAGAAGAGTTTGCAATAGAACTGTAAATGTCTTGCAATGTTGCCAAATAAAGTGAGAAAGTGTCAATAGCTTAAAAAAAGGAAGATACAGGACAAAATTCATATGAAAAATTAAGTTATTCCTTCTTCCTATTATAATTTGTAGAGAAAAAAGGAAAATACCTAAACAAAGAGAAAGAGGCATTTCTACAAAAATACCATTGTTTCTCATGGAAATGGTGGATAATCCCCGCTTGGTGTTAATACTTCATAAGAAGTTTGGCAACGCTGCTTCTATCAAGACCGTCATTTTCATAATGACGAACTTCATGTTATCAGCTGATCAAAATGAATTTTCCTTCTTTAATTAATGGCGGACGAGATATCTCATATGTGTGGGATAGTTTTTCGAAAAATTTAATACTTTTCAAAATTAATTTACATTTTTCATGTACCCCGAGTGCAGTATATTAATGTTTTCTTGTGTTTGACGTTGGATTTATACTGTTTTGTCCCCACCCAGCACCCCTGTTCAGTCCACCGTCCCGTAAATATGTTTTTATGAATAATAAATTATAGAAATGGATTTTGGAAAACGCGCACACAGATTTGTGTGATAATCGACCCATAGAAACGCCCTGAAAAAGAATTTTTCGAAAATCTCTTATAATATCGAAAACCGCTATATCGAAATATTACCAGAGTTGGGTCCAATTCTGAAAAAATTCTGAAATTCGAATACGAATACCGGAAGAAGAAAGTATTCCAATACTCGGTAGTCAGGAACACCCGGAATCGGTATTCGAATACCGGAAAAAATCGAATACTAGAAAAAGAAAATAAAACCATGATTAAAAATTTGAAGGGCAGAAAAAAAGGTCCTCACTTTATTTTTTCCTACTTTTTGTTCCCTTTGGTATTCTACTCAATTTTGGTATTTTTGAATACTGCTTACACTTACACACACGGTATTCGAATACTCGGCACGCCGGTATTCGAATACCCAAAAAGTATTCGTCGAATACTCCTAAAGTATTCGAATACAGATTCCCGCATACTGAGCAAAATAGTATTCTGCCGAATACCGAATACCAAACACACCGGCAAAATCTGCGTATTCGAATACGACCCAACTCTGGTTGTTATGCAGTATGTTCACTGTTCACGGATGAACTTTACAAAAACTTCAAAAATGTAAACAAAGATCAAGAGAAAACTACCTTTGTTTTTGATATTCCAGCCAAGTGTTTAATGAAAAAGGTTTTTATAATCAATCGGCTTTCAATATATAAAATTTCAGTTAAAACAACGTAATTTTAATTTCGGTGTTGTTTTAAAGCAAATAAATCCAGATGTAGACGGGAAAGCCGTAGAAAAATAATTAATTAAAAGCTGGTTTGCTTGCAATAATAATAAATAGCTTAATATTTTTTATTGTTTAAGTTGAGTATAAAGAGAGTAATCAGATAAAGTAACAAAAAAAAAAAAAGAAACAAACACCAATAATATTAACTTTCATACCTTTAAATAAGTATTATTCCTGGAAATACCGTCATAAAGTTTCGTAAAGTACGCCTACAAAGGAAACCACGTTGGAAAAATGCGCCGAATACACTATCTCACAAGTGGTGTGGAACGTGTGCATATCATGATCGTGATTCTAATAGGCGCAATATCTGGGAAACCTTAGAGAAAAATTATTGGGAATATTTTTATACAGAATTTTAAGGTCTACAACGTTAGTCTGTGGTATTTTTTGATAAAACTGACAGTTTTTGGGAAAAATCACAAAAACCTAAAACTTTACCTTTTGACCTTAGAACAGAGCCGGGATAACCCATGCACTGAAGCCGCTCGGCTTATTGTGCGCCCGGGGTGATGTCAGCCACACGGGACCTATAGCCTAACGTGGGTTCTAAACCACGGTCCTATGAGCGACAACTCGTCCCCACTCAGGGGGCACTACTGAACCTACCAACAGAGACAACAATGAGACGAGTAACTGGTCCTAACAATTTGTCCATTGTATTTATCTCTTTCTGGTTTAACGCAAGTTCCAATAAATATGTCTTTGTCTTTCATCATGGCAGGCTATCGTAGATGGTGCAATCATTGCTTTGCCCTGGTTGCCAAGTTGTTTACAATTTCTGCATGTAAACTTTAATGTCCTTTTTGGCTCACATCTAATTAAGAGAAAGAAAATATACCATGAATCGAATATTTTTAATTTGACAACGTTGCCGCAGGCAGTCACGCCGAAATGTTATTCGATATTTGTGTTTGATATTTTTCAATGGCCGATTTGTTTGGACAGTTTGTTTACATTTTCTGTGATTTATTGTGTGTTTCGTGGTTTTTTACCTTTAATTGGACTTTGATTAGTGATCACAGTGTATATATTAAATTTGTGCTTTTCAACAGAAAATTTAAGGTAATATTGACATGGTTATCTGTAAGAAAAAATCTTTATAAAAACAAAATAAATGACATTTCTAATTAGGTGTGTGTAATTATTGAACTAAACCCCAATATTTTATATTAATAGGAAACAAAAACAAGTACCTAACATTAAGGGCAAAAATAGCACAGCTATATAATTTGAATTTGGCGGGCAAACGATAAAGTCGACTCACGCGCCATCTGCGTTTGCCTTCCTTGAAGACAGACAAGGAAGGCCCAGCAGCTATCTCTTTCTCGGATAATTTATTTACATTTAGTTGCTCGTCTCATTGTTGTCTCTGCTACCAACAGAGTGGGGTCCGCATGTCTACGGTTGCGCAGGACACGGCAAAGTATGTTCCGGCGCCTTAGTCCTTGCTGGCTATTAGCGTCGATACCTTTTGCACTTTGTCCGTCTTGTTGAGTTTACCATTAAATTTCTTACCTTGGCCGCCGGCAGGATTCGAACCCACCTCACGTCGGTTGTGCGCTCAACTTTTGACCTTAAATAAGTGTCAAAGTACACATGGAATCGATAGGGACTTTTGGCATTTTATTGGTAATGGTGAACCCAAGGTCTCTACAAAAATTTGGCTTTGGCGGAATTTTTGTTATTTGATGCATATTTTTATGTAAAAATTGACCGGATAAACAGAGCTGGGTCACTGTTAGAAATTAGGTAGAAATGAGTTAATCTTGGTGGTTAATCGGTGTCTCCTATGCGAAGGCGTGTAAAAATATCCTATTAACGTCGGTTGCTAATCCTAGATTTTTAACGAAATGATATCGTCTTTAATTGATCTAAGCTTGGTTCTCGAAACGTTCCATTATCATATAGTTTCCATTGACGTAACAATTTGGTTCTAAATAAATAATAGTTTAAAAAAACTAAAAAAACACGCTTTTATATGCAACCGAACTAAAAATTAGAAAATAATTTTTCATTACAAAGAGTTTGTCACTTCAGACTAAAAAGCGTAGGGTGCATTTTACTATTTTTTCATAACTTTTCCCTCATAGATATTTGCAAATAGAATAATTATAACATTTAATATATTAAGCACCCCACGCTTTTATTCTGAAGTGACAAACTCTTTGTAATGAAAAATTATTTTCTAATTTTTAGTTCGGTTGCATATAAAAGCGTGTTTTTTAGTTTTTTAAACTATTATTCATTTTTCATTTTTTAGTTCGATATATCAATTAGTTTTCTGCGGTCATGTGATATTGAAATGTTTTACGAACTATTTCGTAATCTCATCATTTCATTTAAAGCTTCACTGTTGCATGGGGTTTTTCCCGTTAACTTAGAGCAGTCCAGTTCTTCAATCCGCATACCGTCTAAAGATCTCACACGATCCTAATACAAAACCAAATTTTTAACCAAAGTTAAATATTTAAAAATAAATGCTCCAGTTTATTCACTAAAAAATTCCTTCGCCATTTTCTCAAGAGTAGTATTAGGACACAGAGGATCTGTAAAGGAATTTATTTATCCTGGCGGTCCTAATCAGGATAACGGGATACTGTTTTTAAATTATTGCATTGTCATCGGTTCTTGATACGTGTGCAAAGTTTCAAAGAAATTGAATTGCTGGGAGTTGGTAAAAATTAGGCTCAAAGATTCCGTTACATAGATAGATAGATAGATAGATAGATAGATAGATACAACCCAAGCTAATAAAAGCGTGTTAAAAATGACTTCATGTCTCCGGACACAAAAACGCGCAGTGCGCGCACTTTCACCTGCATCTTCATTTTCCTAAATGCCGATATGTGAATGATCCAAATAAATGGTCTATTTTATTATGCTTCTTAGATCGTAAAGGTTCTGTTTTAAATAATTTTACATCTATGTTTTGGACTAAAGAAACGAAGGTAGTTGTAAAAAGTATTTTTTTTTAAATTGACAAATTAATAAGTTTTATTGTCCGGTAGAAAGCATAAAGTTGACATATATATAACTAGCATCAAGTGGACATTTAAACATGAAGGTGTGATACGGTGTTACAAATCATTGATAATCAAGTATCAAGTTAACCATTGTATTTTTTGGTTACTGAGTTGCGGATATAATGCTTATCGAACGATTCAAGAGAGGTATTACATTTAGGAAGACAGTTTTGTCTTGGTCTATTTCCACATTATAATTGTTTTTGGGATCCCAATGCAACAAAAACACATTTTTCTCAACGTCAATTTTGTCTTTCTATGAAGCGAAAAACATAAGTAGGAATTTTTGTACAAGTTCTTTTCCGCCACTAGCTTTGGAAGATGAAATTGTTTCTACCGCTAAGGGAAAGGCAGAATTATTTGCTAAACAATTTGCTGCCAATTCAACCCTTGACCCTCCCGTAAATCATCCAATTCCAGCGCTTACCCCAGTTTCTCATAAAATGCCCGATATTATTTTTAACGTAAAACACATTAAGCGTATCCTTTCTTCCCTTAACAGCAAGAAATCGTCTGGGGTGGATGGCATACCAGCAATCGTTTTAAAAAATGTGCTCCAGAACTTGCACCAATCTTAACTCGGCTTTTTCGAATTTCTTACGACACAGGTATCTTTCCGGAAAGCTGGAAAGCTTCACGTGTTCAACCTATTCCCAAGAAAGGATCTAAATCTCTTCCATCTACCTATAGACCAATTTCAATTCTCTCAGTTCTTTGTAAAGTAATGGAAAAACTAATTAATTCACAAATTCTTAAGTACCTAGAAAAACACAAAATTTTGCATGACAGGCAGTATGGATTTCGCCACTAAAGATCTACAGCAGATCTTCTTTCCTTCGTATCACACTGCTGGAATAAGTCTCTTGTGTTTCTAGGTGAGTCCCAGATCGTTGCTCTTGATATATCCAAAGCTTTTGACCAGGTCTGGCATGCCGCACTTCTTAATAAACTTCCTTCCTATGGTCTTTCAACTAAACTCTGTACTTTCTAGGTATCTATCTGATCGTCGTATATCAGTTATTGTGGACGGCCATTCTTCATGCTTTCACCAAGTAAATGCTGGAGTCCCTCAGGGCTTAGTTCTGGCACCAACATTGTTTCTTCTTCACATCAACGACCTTCTCTCGTCCACAACTAATTCCATTCATAGTTTCGCCGACGATAGTACCCTCCACTCCAGTTTTCAGGTTCCTAAACCCATTACTAAACCTGACTTGGAAATCAAACGTAGAGCGATGCAGATATCTCTTTCGCAGGATCTTAATTTAATATTGGATTGGGGCGCTAAAAATCTCGTCCATTTTAATGCATCCAAAACACAATCATGTTCCTTGTCGCGAAAAGAGTCATCAAATACTTATCCTCTACTTATGAGCGGCCAAGTTTTACAGAGCAAAGACACCTTTAATCTTGTGGGCGTCACATTTGAAAGTAACCTTAACTGGCATAAACACATTGTATCTATAGCCACGGCAGCTTCAAAAGTTCTTTCCGTTCCCCCAAATCTTCGAGTATTTAGTTTTATTTTTCATAGCATTTGTTTTCAGTATTTCTGTACTTAGCCCGAGGGTCCTTTTTCAACTTTAAGAGGTCGCCCTAAGCTTGGAGGCCCCAGGGCACTACCCAGCTTAGCCCCGCCTCATAGTATCTACACCACTGTTTGAAGCAAAATCATTTGCCCTGCACAACTTAATTGAACATTAAAATTTTGTATTTATTTGTGCTATTGTAAAGTTCATCCGTGAACAGTGAACATGCTGTAGATAACTGTGAAACAATATGATGTTGACCAATTAATAAATGTGGTAATTTTATCATTTAAGGTGATTTAAAACGTTTGCCATTTTGTATTTTAGAAATCCCACACCTACAGCACTGGAAGGAATAACTTGGATTCCAAATTCGCCGAATGAAAATCAAACGAAAGATGTGTTTTATCTCAGTATTAATTCTTCACTTACCTTAAAAACAAATCCAGATGAGGACGATTGGCAGTTTTATCAAAATCTTTATACTAAATACGGAGATCCACCTCACTCAACATATTAGCTGGAAAGACCTAAAATTGTATTTAAAATATCAAATAAATTAAATATAATAATATAAAATATAAGGTGTATTGGTGTTTTTTATGTTCTTTACTTTTTTCGATAGCTGTCATATTTTCGATGTTACACAAAATGTTACAAAAATGTTAGAGAAAATTGTGTATGTGGAGATTCTAAAAACAGTATTCAATATTATTATTGAAGAACAGCATGGTTTTTATCCTGACAGGAGCCTAGACACGAACCTCCTCTGTTATTCTCAATATGTTTGTCAAACAATTGATAACCAGGGTCAAATGGCTTGTGTCTACACTGACTTCAGCAAGGCTTTTGACAAGATCAATCATAGACTCTTGACAGAGAGACTTGCTGAGGTCGGTGTCAGCGCAGGACTTATTCAGTGGGTTTGGTCCTATATCTGTCATCGCAAACAGGTCGTTACAGTGAATGGATTCCACTCCGAACCCTTTACAGCCACTTCAGGTGTCCCACAAGGTAGTCACCTGGGACCTCTCTTTTTATTATTTATATTAATAATATAAAGAACTGTTTCCTCAACTCCAAATTCCTTCTGTACGCCGACGATCTAAAGATATTTCGTCAAATTACTGTAATTGAGAACTGCTACAGGCTTAAAGAGGACCTAGATAGACTTTTTACGTACTGTGAAAATAATAGCCTTTTTCTAAACTTAAAAAAATGTCAATCGATAACGTTTTCCAAAAAGACAAATCTAATAAATTATAATTATTCCATCAACAATCACGAATTGGAAAGTGTCAATAATATTAGAGACCTAGGTATCATACTAGATCACAAGTGGTCTTTCAGACCTCATTTTGAAAAAATAGTGGCTTAGGCAAGTAAAATGTTGGGATTCATAAACAGAACATGTAAGGAGTTTAAAAGCCCAAGTACGTTTTTGACCCTGTATTACTCCTATGTGTGTAGTAAGTTGTCTTTTGCATCGGTTATATGGAGCCCGCATTACAATGTATACTCTAAAAGAATTGAGTCAATTCAAAATAAATTTATAAAAATGTTGGCTTTTAAACTAAAAAACCAACCGAAGATGTTAAGAAAGAATTTAAAATTATTTCGTTGGCCCACAAAAGAATTATTTCAGACTTATGTTTTATTTTTAAATTAATTAACCATACTGTAGTTTAACCTTCCTTCTATCTTGTCTCCACTTCAAAGTCCCTGGGAGAGATTTGAGGCACTGTGACCAATTTAATATACCTTTCTGTAGGACAGATATTGGTCTCTTACTGTAAAAATATAAATATCTTTTCAATAACCCTTAACGCATTCAAAAAACATATAAAATCATACTTCTTAAATTTGTAAACTGTTAATAAGCATTACCAACTAAATTTAATATTATTTAATAAATAACATCTCTTAGTTCATATAATGAAAAAAACCTGTACAAATTGTAAATGGACTGAACACTACTTTAATTATTTACTTTAATTATTAGTTTTATTTTTTTGTAACCCTGTTAAGAACCACTGTATATAGTGAATACTTTATTGGAATTCTAATTCTGTTGTATCCTGAATTTGTGATTAAATAAATAAATAAATAAATTAAAAAGTACCGATTTTTTAGATGGCAGACTGAATTTTAGGTCTTTGGTCCCGCGGATATTGTGGGATTTTTAGAAGATATGTTAAATAGGACCCAAAACACTAGCACGTTCTACTAGCCCCAGCTTTAAGCTAATTTGTTCCGGGAATACTGCTAGTTGTATTGGGGTATTATACTAGAAAAAATTAAAGAATAATGTGCTTTGTGTCTAATAAACTTTTAAATAAATACTTTCTTAATTGATAATCTAATCCAATGTTAGTATGTAGTACAAGACGCGAAATAAATCCTATTAAGCCTATTTAAATCACTAAACCTATAGCCTTCAATTAAGATGCTAATATTCCGACAACTCTGGCTCCAATTTAATTCGACTTCCCAATTGTATAATTGCTAAAACATTGACATTGCTCTCGTAATTTTATAGTCGTTCACAAATAATATCGAGTTACGCGATCTAACATTTAAACACAATTTTTTTGAGTTTTCCGTAAAAACGCCCCCTTTAAAATTATTCTGTGTAATAGACTAAGTAAATTGTTGTTAGTTACATCGTTAGTTATTCTCGGAATGTTTTCAAAGTAAGATATATAAATTAATGTGTTTGCTTTAGGTACCCCTTTATTTTTAACGACGTCAAACATGTTTAAAACTATTGTGCCTTTTTTAGTTCTTCTGTTTAAAATAAATGGTAAGTACATTACTTTATTAACACACATTACAATATTTAAATTTATACAGGTTTCCCTATAAGTGGCTACCAATATTAAAATTTAAATTAATTTTATTTTTTGATTACCAAACAAACTTTTTATTATAAAGTTACAGCTAACCCTTTGAGATTTATGATAACTTATAAATATTTGGCTAATTTAATTCTAACTTTTAAAAATCACGTCTTTTAAATGACCTCCATCAACTTCAACACATTTTTCAATATTAGATAAAAAGAGGTTTATTACACACGTAGCAAATCTTCGTTTATTTATTTAACTTCTTCACGAATTTTGACTTTGAGTTTCTTGATTGTACCTGGACCACTCGTGAACACTTTGGCTGGAAAAATGTGTTGAAGTTGGTGGAGGTCATTTAGAAGACGTGATTTTTAAAAGTTAGAATTAAATTAGCCAAATATTTATAAGTTATCATAAATCCCAAAGGGTTAGCTTTAATTTAGTATAATAAATAGTTTAATAGATGATATTTATTTGGGTATACGCCAAATCAGATTAAAAAAACAAAAAGTCCACAAAAATTAAAATAGGTAACTAAAAACTAAAAATCGACGTTTCGGTGCAAGTTTGCCACCGTTGTCAAGATAAAATTAATTAAAAATCAAAATTTAAACAATTAACTATTAAAAAGGGTTTTAAAATTTAAAAAAACTTGATCTATTTTAGCAAAGAAAACTTTTTCTAAAGAACGCAAAATTAAAGAAAGTGGGCACATAGTATTAAATAAAGATAAATGATGTCTAGCATCAATATCTGTTAATTTAAATAACACATGGTTAACTTTGTTAGATACTCAAGTATCTTCAGGAAAACTAAAAATCAACTAGCTTATCACCTGTTTTGTATTATAAATAAATAATAGTTTAAAAAACTAAAAACACGTTTTTATATGCAACCGAACTAAAAATTAAAAGGTTTGTCACTTCAGAGTAAAAGCGTGGGGTGCATTTTACTATTTTTTCATAACTTTTCCCTCATAGATATTTGCAAATAGAATAATTATAACATTTAATATATTAAGCACCCCACGCTTTTATTCTGAAGTGACAAACTCTTTGTAATGAAAAATTATTTTCTAATTTTTAGTTCGGTTGCATATAAAAGCGTGTTTTTTAGTTTTTTTAAACTATTATTTATTTTTCATTTTTTAGTTCGATATATCAATTAGTTTTTAAAAATAAATGCTCCAGTTTATTCACTAAAAAATTCATTCGCCATTTTGTCAAGAAACACATAGTCAATTAAAAACGCAGCAAGTTATGCATCAATTGCCCTTGCGCATTCGCCATAATTAAAAAAAAGGAATTTATTTATCCTGGCGGTGCTAATCAGGATAACGGGATACTGTTTTTAAATTATTGCATTGTCATCGGTCCTTGATACTTGTGCAAAGTTTCAAAGAAATTGAATTGCTGGAAGTTGGTAAAAATTAGGCTCAAAGATTCCGTTACATAGATAGATAGATAGATAGATAGTTACAACCCAAGTTAATAAAAGCCTGTTAAAAATAAATACACCTTCAATCAGTTATGTATGTCACTATGACACTATAACCAAACAAACATATTTGACATTTATTACAAACGAATCTTCTAAAAATAAAGCTAAAATTTTAAAACCTCAATATTAGTTACGTGTTTAAATTTTGATTTTTAATTAATTTTATCTTGACAACGGTGGCAGACCTGCCACCGAAACGTCGATTTTAGTTTTATAGTTACCTATTTTAAAATGTTTTGGTTTTTAATCTTATTTGGCGTGTACCCAAATAAATAACATCTATTTAAATAAATCCGCCGAACCAATACAGAGCATATCTTCAATATTAAAAAGTTTGTTTAGTAAACTAAAAAAAATAATTTAAATAATAAAATGGGTAGCCTATTATGGGGAACCCTGTATTTCTTTATATAAAAAAATAGTGTCCTAAAATGGGGTTAATATATCACTATTACTAAAAATTTTAAATTACACTAAAAAAGCCCACACAGGGAGTTTGATTCACTACAAATATTGGAAAGTCAAAATAACAATTTTTTTGTCCTAAAAATATACAGGGTGTTCATTTAAAAACTTTCCACTCAAGTTATCTTCGAAACGAGACAGATTTGAGAAAATCGCTCGAAACACGTCAAGATATTTATTGAGGGGGAACGTTTTTTACAAAAAATTGGACGGCGCCCCTTTAACCCTTAACCACCAGGGCCACCACCCCAAAATTCTTAAATGAGAAGGCGGGTCGAATGATACATCATTTTAAAGCTCCTGACGAGTACTTTATAACCCTAGAATAAGAAGTCAATATCTTCACCTATTACAAAATGGCGGTACTTTAAAAATTACCTAAATACCTGATTTGGATGGCCATATTTCCGGAAACTAATAAAGTTAGATGTACCTAATGTGGTATTTTCTTAAAAGCTCATTTAAAGATCTTTTTAAGGGTAAAATAATATACAGCGTTCTTAAATAAAAAATATGTACTTTTTAACTACCCTGTATATTACTACCAGTATCACCATTAAAAAGACCTTTAAAAGAGCTTTAAGAAAACACCACATTAGGTACATCTAACTTTATTAGTTTCGAAATATGGCCATCCAAATCAGGTATTTAGGTAAATTTTAAAGTACCGCCATTTTGTAATAGGTGAAGACATTGACTTCATATTCTAGGGTTATAAAGTACTCGTCAGGAGCTTTACAATGATGTATCACTCGACCCGCCTTCTCATTTAAGAATTTTGGGGTGGTGGCCCTGGTGGTTAAAGGGTTAAAGGGGCGCCGTCCAATTTTTGTAAAACGTTCCCCCTCAATAAATATCTTGACGTGTTTCGGCGATTTTCTCAAATCTGTCTCGTTTCGAAGATAACTTGAGTGGAGAGTTTTTAAATGAACACCCTGTATGTACATACATACATGTAATATAAAAATTTATATAAATTGTACATAATTACGTGAACACTAAGAAGATAATAATAAAAACATATTGCAATTTAAAGAAACGCCAAATTTATTTTTGGGACAGACTTTTTAAAATTTAATTGTTTTTAAAAATTGCCAATAACGCAGGTTATCATCAGACAATTTATTACTAACAAAAATATTTATTTTAAATTTTAATATTAAAAGCCCTTTAATTTTTATTTACAAGTTATCTTTCGTTCTCTTTTGCTTTTCGGTATTAAAATCTGAAGTAATGGAAGTTTATACCAAAATTAATTTTAATCAAGAATGCGTTAAAATGGAACTGGCGGTAAATTAATTTTTTGTTTGGTTAATTTTACCCTTAGTCCTTCATTTAAGAAAGCTAAGAACTTTTTAAACAATATTTTTTTAAACGAAATACAGCTTGGCCATCAAATTTTTTTATACTGTTAAGGATTTTATAAATTTGCGTTAAATTTAAAAAATTGTAGGGAATTTGGAGTAATTAAAATAATAATTAAAAAAATATTGTGACGTATAATTTTGAAATACATACATGGCCACTTTACGTCACTGGGCAAATGTACCATATGGAACTATCTTCTTGGGCCATGAGACCGGTGGACAAAAACGCATTTTTTTTTAAACCAACTTAACTTATTGAACTAACTTAATTTAGTACGGGCATACCCCCACTGGGAGTAGCCCGTACGGGAGCGTAACTAAAACTTTAACTTAATACTGGACTTTACTAACTACTTCTTATCTGATAAACAATCCCTTTTCAATTTCTTTCTCTCTTCTTTAAATATCAAATTTTCCAGTGTTTGTTTTGCATTTCTACCCTACCCAGTTTGTTTAATG
Organism: Listronotus bonariensis; assembly: GCA_014170235.1. Lineage (NCBI taxonomy): Eukaryota > Metazoa > Arthropoda > Insecta > Coleoptera > Curculionidae > Listronotus > Listronotus bonariensis. The sequence goes on along the minus strand of JACEGR010006533.1, from coordinate 6,150 downwards.
TTTTTATTTTATTATTATAAAAGTAACCTAGAACATTGTTTAATTTATACTTTTAAGACCTTGACACCTCACGTATATTTTTATGTAGCAAATTTCCCAATGTTAAGTAAACTAATTAAAATGTATACTTATTTTAAAATTCCTAAAAATGTATATTTTTAAAATTTCCAAAATGTATACTTTTTTATACTAGGTGTTCACAATATTAAGTGTTGTCCTATGCAAAATAATTAAATTTCCTCATACACTACAAAGTATAAAATAGTTATTTTAAAGTTTTTAGTCAAAGTCATTATTCTGCTGGTAGAATAAACGTCAGTAGATAGTAAAAAAGTCACGCGGTAATCAGTTCTGTCTCACTTTCAATTATTCCTCTTTTTGTTGGTCGCACCAAGGTTAAATTATATTTATAAGGTTGCGACATATCCTCAACTTTTAGGCGGTTCGAGTTCGGGGACGCAAGGAAGGGCACTTCTCGGAGAAAACTTGGCAAGACTAGGTAAAAATCAAAGCTGACGATCAATCCAGTGGCGTCTAGAATTTGCGCATTTCATTTTACATTGTTTTGGAAGTGATATTTGTTGAAAGATGTAATTCCAAATGTTTTTATTTAAAGTAAAAGAATTTACAACTTAATAACAATTAAAAACTGTTGTGTGAACGGTTGTTCTACTAATACAATAAACTGTATATCTCCGGCACTGAACAACATGGCCGAAAAATGGGAAATGTAACGTCATAGAACGTCAAAGCAATATGGCCGAATGTCGTGACCTTATATAGACCGACTTTGGGTCGCACACTATTTAAACCACGCGTCTAGAAAGAAAATTGGTTGTCGTCTTTATTTGTATGACGGCTGTGGCTTCTTTATAACCGGTTTTTACTTTAAGCTGGTAAAACCATGGTAAAACCAGAACATTACGAGACGGGCAAAATAATTAAGTGGCACAATCAGGGCCGTGCCTACCTTCTTCTAGGGGCGGCAAATAATTTTTGCACCACGACTCAAGACACCCTAGGAACGGCCCTGGGAATGAACTAAATTTATTTGGGTTTAATGAAATTATTTTAACAACAGAACTATTGTTCCGCAAGAACTTGGATTAAAACATGTCCCATATAACATTTTTTGCCGGCGTTGTACATTTAATGTACTGGCATTGCCAACACTCTTTAATGGCAAGGCATTGGCAAAAAGGTATCAAAAATACGCGAAAGTGGGCAATTGGCCGTTATTAGGCCACGTGTTGCAGATAAAGTGATGGCATCCGTCATTAATAAGTTATTGGCAAAAAATAACAAAAAGACACGAAAGTGGGCAAATGCAGATACTCCCAAGCAGCAAGCTGACGTCTTATTGACGAAAATTGTTGCATATACTTTTTTAAAAGCTAAAATGATGCGATATTTTATTTGAAAATTAAAATAGGAAATAACTCCTTACTGCAAGCAATTTCCTTGCAATGCAAAGTACCATTTCCCGGAACACTGTCCAACTTGGAGATGCAGATTTTTATACTAGCCGAAGATATTTCTTTCAAAGCTAAGTGAGATCACCTACCGCAGACCGCTCTCGAATTAATATTGTCTAATGGGTACGGTTTAGACGATAAAAAGCGAAGATATTGCAGAAACGTAGTAGTTTATTGTCCATTACGCCATCTATCGGTATGTCAAAAAACTATTAAATATATATAATATTTTTATTAACACGTCTTTAAAACTTTTAATAAAGTTTTAAACAAAATGTTTACAGCTCCTAACAGTCTACTTGAATATCTTGCCTTCTCGACTAGCCATCACCAATTAATCACACAACACACACTTATTAGGTAATGAATACATTTAATTATGACTATTAAAAAACTCATTTCTTTAAAAAGAAACTAAAAAGCTAGAAAACCACGTAGAAAACAAATGCACAAAGCGGTCACCTTCGGTCGAAATTAACGTAGCTAATTTAACCATCATTTTATTTTTATTCGCTCCAAAATACATTTATAATAAACATTTTGTTTGACCTAATTTTTATTTGCATGATTTTTAACAATAAAATGTTATGAAAAGGTCATTTCCTTTAAATTATGTAAAAAAACATAAAATAATGTTGTTTAGCTGCCATTATAAATAAAACAGATCAAAAAATTGCTTTAATGTTAGTTAAATACCAATGTTAATAATATGGTTTAAAAAGTATTAATATGCGTTAAAGGTTTGCCTTCAAAAATCCAATATTTATTTGCCTGCAACAAAAACGCGTGCTTTATTTAATCAGGATTGGTATGCCGCCATTTTTGTATGCTTGCCGGCAATTCGCCTGCATGTAAAATTTATTGGCAATTAAGTGTTTATTTAGGGTTGACTTTTTAATGCGTATAAGATGTTGGCATAATATTGCCACCAATTGCCAATGCTTTACCATCAATGCCAATATGAAAAATGTACATTGCCGGCAAATAGTGTTTGCTGGGGTAGGTACAGTGCCACCGGGCAACCGCGCAATTGCCCGGTGGGCCAACTCCTTGGGGCCACTGGGGGTGTACTCACTAAAGTAAAGTGATCAATAAGTCCAAAGTAATAAAAGAATGGGGAAAAAAATATCTGAAAATTACCATCTGCAATATTTGCGTTATTTTGAAATATTTGTTTGTTCTTACAGTTTGTAGTCATATTTTTATACTAAGATTGTCTCTTTTTGATCTTTTCGCGTTTTGTTTGTCTAGCGGCACAGAAATCTACAGTGTGTCCTCGAATGGACTTAACTATACCTCTAAAAAAATTATTCTTAATAATTTTAAAAATGTTATTTATTTTATAAAAACTTTTGCTTTGTCTAAAATGCTAAAAGCTATTATAACCATTGCCGTATAATATACAGGGTGGTTTAGAATCGCAAAAATATTTTTTCAAAAAAAAAAAAATGAAATCATAAATTTTTGACACTACCCAATTGAAAAGCATAAAAATGTTACTAAAGGTGTATAATACATTTTTTTCATATTGGCAAAGACAATTGTAGTGTCACTATAGACTCCCAAAACAATGCTACATTTTTGGTCATCAGTTTGGACGCTGGCTTGGCTGAATTTATAAAGCAATAAGTACTGTTTACGTTTGTACTCGCTGGATACCTGCTTCATAAATTCCACAAAGCGAGCGTCCAAGCTGTTGACCAATAATTTAGCATTGTTCTGGGTGTCTATAGTGAAACTACAATTGTCTTTGGTATTGGTTATAGTTTCTGGGAAACAAAATTCTTTAAAAAAAAGTATTTTGCTACACTTTAGTGATTTTTTTAAATAAAATAAAAAAAAATCACCTAATGATATACAGGCAGAATTAAAATAATTACGAAAATGCTATTTTAGCAAATAAAACACCTGGTATAAGGGGCCCAAGAGGAAATTTCGAAAGTTACTACAGCGCGGCAGATTATTATCCCAATTATTTAATTAAAAATTAATACCTCCACCAAATATGAGCCCTGTATTCTGTATACAGGGGCGATCGTAAAATACAAAAATATCAGAAAACGACGTACGATTAAGATAAGGCAAGTTAATTTCATGCCAAAAGGTTCATAATAATTCACTAATCTGACAATTGGAGAGGGACGTAAAGAAAGCGGAGGGCTATAAAGCTGCAAAAAGGTTATTTTGACATTCTCGGGCGTGGTTATTATTTTTATTTTGAAGAAAATAATTCAAGGATAACAAAAATATACAATTCAATACGATTCGAACGGTGTCCACAAGCTGAAATAATAAAAATATTCTTTTGACATACTTAAAAGTCTATAGCCGCTTAACACACTGATGAAAAGGTATACATTATATAACATTTTTTTCTACTTATTATCCAAGCTTTGCAAGCCAATAGGTCTTTATGACGCTCAAGTAACTGCAGATTTAGCATTTTGGGCTCCCCTACTAACCAAGGCATAAAGCTGACAGAATGTTAATGATCTTCTCAAGCAGCAAGCTAACGTCTTATTGACGTCATTTTTGGTCACATTTGGTCAACAAAGACGTCATAAGATGACGACAAAATGACGTTGAATTGACCTCCCCAAGTCACAGACAAAAGACGTCCCGTTAATGACGTCATAATGACGTCTTTAAATTGACGAAAAATTGACGCATATACTTTTATTTTAAAAGCTAAAATGATAAGATATTTTATTTGAAAATTGAAATAGGAAAAAACTACTTACTGCTTGCATTTCCTTGTACTGCAAGGTCGCATCTCTATGGACACTGTCCAACCTAGAGATGCGGATTTTTACACTAGCCACTTTCAAAGCTAATTGAGATCACCAATCGCAGACCGGTCTCTATCTATTTTGGTCTCATCGGTACGGTATAGGCAATAAAAAGCGAAGATGTTGAATAAACGTAGTAGTTTATTGTCCATTGCGCCATCTATTGGTAGAGTTTTATTCCTATTTTAATTTTATAAAATTATTAGTCTTATTTTTTTGTCATATGATATTTCGGTTGGATTTTGACACAAATTATATAAGTAGGGAGAGAAGAGGGTTTTACGGACCACCGTCCACCGGTGGAGCTTATTATCTCAAGATCTCTGACGTCATTCGAATATTTAGGAATCTTGCGCAACGCGTTATTTAGGGCGTGGTCCCTACTATCTGTCAAACCATAAATGTCATCTGTCACCTGTCAAATGCCAAATGTCACCTGTCACTGTCAAATAGTCCAAATGTCACCTGTCAAATGCCACATGTCAATATTGATGCGTGACGTCATTATCGTACGGCCCTAGACGCTGAACCCGGCAACACCGGGGTAGAGGCGGGGGCGGCGCAGGGGAAGGAGTAAATAATAAAACACATTGTATATATTATTTTTATTTAAACCACATTGTACATTGACTCTTAGCAATTTTATATACAAGTTTAGATAGTAATACACTACAAGCTATAGCAATTATTTATGGAAGTATTAATGTACTCCTTGCATTTTACCCAAATAATATTTTCTGAACATACGCCTACTAGAACCAATCAGAGAGCTGTATTTTTCTCAAGCCGTTATTTTCAACCAATCAGAGAGCCGTATTTATTCTTAAGCCGTTATTTTTAACCAATCAGAGAGCAGTTTACCCTAATAGATGGTTTCTGAACGTACCCTTGTAATTTCAAGGTCAAAGCATACGTCAACAATAACAAAGATAGCCGCGGTTAGATAATAAACGGTAAAAACAGTGGTAACTAAATAAAAAGCAGTGTTTGTAGTAAAGCATTTATTATAAAATAAAAATACATACATGGTTGCCATATTTCTAAATAATTCTTAGAATAATACCTTATAAAATAAATAGCAGTGTTTACAGTAAAGCAATTATTTTTAAATTAAAAATACATTGTTGCCATATTGCTAAATAATTCTTAGAATAATGTATTATTACGGTTATTTAAACTCTTCTCACAGACCCTGTTAATGGTGAATATTTTACAAGTTTGTCATGAATAATTAAACAGTAAGCATTTGTGTTTGCAGAAAAGTTTTCTTTTGTTTCAATCTCTAACCTTACATCAATAATGCCAGAATTAAGGATTTCATTTTGTCTTGAACAATCAATTACAATTAAGGATGCATTGTTTTTAAATTTTTTAGGAGTTAAAAGTGGTTCGTTTTCTTTTTCGTAGTAGCTTTCTTGAAATTCTGAGTACATTTCATAGAGAGTAGCTATTATACCTCTTGAAATTTCCAAATTTAAATTATCGTATGGATAAAATTCAGAATTTAAATAAAGCTTTGCATTTGATACATCACAATGATCAAATAAGCTACAATTTTTCTTGTGGTTATCCTTTCGATCTGTTTGAAAACCTAAAATTATCCATCTTGGTCTTTCCACCTGCACAGAAGTTTTAATGGTCCATGTAAGGTGTTTTCCAATCGGTATTGAAGGATGTTCTGTGAGTTCCCAGCTTCTAAAACCGATATCCAATTCAGTTCCACTTCCAACAATCTGTAAAAGTTCTAGTCGTTCAGCATCGGATACTGTAATATGTGGTAGCCTCCAAACAATTTTATCAATAATAACTTGTACATTTTCTCCATCGGTAGTGTTAATAACGGCATTTTTATCGGAAGAACTTTTAACAATATTAGTTCATGCTTA